>CAUYRH010105058.1:0-48300 GCA_963574655.1 Perodicticus potto
ATTGAGTCATAGCTGTGTACAATAATTCAGTCAAGGAGTACAGTGTGTGGGCTTCACATACAATTGGAGATATTTTTATCAACCTGATTAATATAACATTCATGATATTTTCTCATTTACTATGTGAAAACAATTTTGATCAGAAGTTCTTTTGGTAAGGATCAGTAGTGGTCAAATTTCTTAGTCCTAAATGTCTGAAAATTTACTTATTAAACATGTATAACTGAATTATAATTGGGCTGGGTATAAAAATAAGTTCAACATTAGTTTCCATCAGGATTTCAAAGATATTTCTTCATGATCTTCTCCAATTCCATGTTGTTGAATAGTAATTTGGTATCATTCTGAATATTGCTCCATTATAGTTAGTGTGGCTTTTTGCTTGTTATATTTTAAGTATCTTGTTTTTCCTTAATGTCTTGAAGTTTAATTATAATGTATTTTTATTTACTCTGATCTGCAATTTGTAGGTTCTATAACTCTGAAAACTTCGGATCATTTCAGACATTGGAAAATTTTTATTATCTTTTTACATATTGCCTTTCTTCCATTCTCTTTTAATTTTTCTGTCTGTAACTCTTAATAAAATGCTTAAAGTTCTTTATTTCCATTTTCAATACCTTTATCTCATACTTCTGTCAAAGAATAAACTTAGTCATTCAGTTTGGTTAAAAGCACAGTTGAAATTTATCTGAATTAAGAAGATCAAACATATATAGAGTAATTGCCAGAGAATAAAGGTTAAGACAGAGTTTAAAACTGGAAAAAAAACACATTTTATGGAAAATTGAGACTTACTTTTTATGTCTTATGGTGATGTTCAGCTAAAACTGTGTGCCCTGGAGCAGATTAACACAATGGTCTGGAAGACAGCTCAAGTTACTTACAGATTTTCCATGAAACATTGTCATCTCTCCCACGGAATGCTTGTGGCATGCTTTTCTATGGTTAGTGGCTACCACCGCCCTCTGTTGGCCTCTCCACTTCAGTTAGCTAGGATTGTACCATTTCCCTTGTTATTATTCCTCATTTTTCATTTCTTGTTCTCTTTGTATAACATTCTGAAAGAATTCCTCAGCTAAACTATTTAGCTCATTGATTCACTCTACAGCTAGCTCAATATGCTATTCAGAACTCGAGGGTTCCTTCTTTTGATAGCAGTAAGTGGACAGATTAGACCGACTCATGTAACTGGCAAGCTGGTGTGTGCTGTCAGCTGAGAGCTCAGCCTACTCTGGGAATAAGGGATCTTCACTTCTCTCCACTGGGGCCTCAACAATGGGGTGCTTGGGCTTCGTCATGGGGTGGCATACTTCCAAAAGAAAGTGCTCTAAGAGACCCAGGTAGAAATTGTATTAGTTTTTATGACTTAGCCTTGAAAGCCCTGTAGCACCTCTTCTGCCATAGCCATAAGTCTAACCGAACATAAGGGATGGGCCTAGAGATTGCATCTCTCAGGAGAGAGAGAGTCAAAGTCACATTATAAGATATAATGCAGAATGGGAGATGTTACGGCTACCTAAGAAGATATAATCTGTCACATTATCCCTCTTTTTTGACAGTGACTTTCCAAGGATATGTGAACATTTTTGTGTATGTCACTCATTTATCCTGACCCCTGGTGGTGAGGCTGTCTCATGACAACAGCTGCTTCAGACTCACAGAGAAGGTGCTACAAATTTCAGAGCCCTTTGCAGTGGTATGGCGGCCTCTGATCTGGCTCCTATTTTGCTTTTCTTTTTCCCACTAAGAAACATCTCCCATTCCTAACACATAGACAATCTTCTTTGTTGTGTAAAGCTTGGCTAGGTATTTCTTTTTATTGTAATTTCAGTGGTGTGTTGTATGAGTGGAAGATTTTATCATTTCTTTAAGCCATCATACTGAACATAATTTACTCAGGTTGGAACTTTTATTGTTCATATTTTATAGTTAAAGAATCTGATGCTAGAAAGGTTAAGTGACTTGCTTAAGCTTGAGAAATTGAAACCAGTTTGACTCCAAAGTTACTGCACTCTACTCCCTCCCTCTTAAAAGTTCTTGTTCATGTCCAAAATATTATGACAGATAAATGAGACAGATTTCATCAACTACCCATATAAATCAACCTCATTCCCTTGTAATCAAACCTCATATGAAGTATTTTACTATCAGTAGATATGGCTTATGAAACTTTGATAGCTTGATTCTAGCAGCGCTTTCTCCTATGATATCAAAAGATATATGTCACCATTTGAGAAAACAAATCCTTTACCAGGAGAAATTATGGTTGTATAAACTGTAACTGGTACTTATTAGGCAGCAGAATCATAGGTAACCTTCAAAATAATATTTTATAACAAACCTAAAATTTTGTGCTTAAGATGGGAGCAATTAACTTTGTAACCCTCTCAATAAGATTTCTGATGTTTTTCAAAATGTGTCATTTACAGGAGCTGGCTCCATTGCTCAGCTGTGGAGCATGGATAAACCAGAACCACTCTTAGGGAGTGAGACCATGATATTTACCCTAAAACAGGCATCAGAGCTTTAGCGTTATTATTTATGGATAACCAACTTACCTAGAACATGCTGCTTTAATTTGAATTATATTTCAAATTTGCATTGAAAATCCTCTTTGGACCCTTCTTCACTATCACATCCTCCAAGTCATTTCTATCCTTTTTTCTCTCCCATTCTCAACATCTAGCAACCTAATACGAAACTCTTGATCAAGCACCAGAGCAGGGGTTCCTACAAGTGGAGCAGTACAATCACAAATAAGGTAGAAGTAAAAAAGTCACACACATAAAATTTTAAACCATGGCACTAACATGAGAGTTAATAACTTTTTGTTTTGCCAAATATATTAAAACTTTTTTTGAAACCATCATTTTCTAACCAAGGGCATGTATATTTTCAAAGACAGAGAAAAGTATAAATCTCTTACTTTAAATTTTATCTTTTAATTAACAGATAATAATTATATGTATCTATTGTATATAATATGTTATTTTAAAATACATATATATTTTGAAATAGTTAAATGGACATAATTAATATATGCTTTACCTTGTTTGGTGGTGCATAGTGACAACATGTAAAATCTACTCTGTTAGTGATTTTCAAGAACATAATCAATTGTTACTAACTATGATTACTAAGTTACACAATAGAGCCCTTAACCTTATTCCTCCTAATTGAAATTTATATTCTTTGAGCAACATCTTTCCTCTCCCCTGCTCATGCAGCCCCTGGTAACCACTATTCTATTCTCTACTTCTATGAATTCAACTTTTTTAAGTTCCACATATGTGAGATCATGTGGTATTTGTTTTTCTGTGTTTGGCTTATTTCACTTAGCATAACGTCCTTCAGCTTCATCCATGTTGTTGCAAAGAATAGAATTATCTTCTTTTTCAAAGCCAATTAGTATTTCATTGTGCATACACCACACCCTCTTTATCAATTCACTAGTTGATGAACATCAGATTCATTCCATATCTTGGCTATTGTGAATAATGCTGCAATAAAAATAAGAATGCAGATATTCTCTTTGACACAGTGACTACTTCTTCTTTGACCATACACCCAGAAGTGGGATTGCTACATCATATGGCAGTTCTATTTTTAATTTTTTGAGAAATTTCCGCACCGTTTTCCACAATGGCCATACTAATGTACATTCCTGTCAACAGTGTGCAAGTTCTTTTTTTCCATATTCTCTCCTATACTTGGTATCTTTTGCCCTTTTTATTTATGATTAATATTAAGTACATACATCATCTTTTTGATAGTAATCATTCTAATGGGTGTGAGCTGATATTGCCTTATATTTTTAATTTGCATTTTTCTAATGATTTAGACCTCAAATTTTAAACATGAAAACCCCACCACATAATTTTTTTCCTCCTTAATTCTCTCATTTCTGCACAGGAAAAAAACTGGCTTGTATTTGGGTACTATGGCTCCAGATAACATGCATATTTGTTATTGCCTTTATTTTGTCCCAGTGCTATGCCAGTGTGAACATCACCCATCAGCTGGCACATCACTGTTCCTTTTCCTCTTCACAGTCTAGCATCCTAGAAGTTGACTTGTTAGTGAGTGGCTCTGCTGTGGATAACTAAAGGGACTGACTGTAGGACTGCTTCGCCTCAGTAACCAGGCAATGCATTCTGCCCACCCATGAAACATGGGGAAGCCAACCATATAGGCTGTAAGCAAATGCACAGATTCCAACTTTCTTAGCATTCAATAACCCTATGTGCTTTTGTGACTTGGAAAGGTATATTACACCTTTTAAATTAGGGTCTGTTTAGCCCAAAGCCCTATTGGTGAGATTTTGGTATCTATATTCTTCATTTGTGCTTCTGCTCCACATAGGTAAAGTTTTCACTACTATACACAGAGTGGTCAAAGTCTTCCCATACTTTGGAGCATAAGGAATTTCTGGGAATTCAGAAAAATGGTTATATTTAAACCCCAATGGGCATAAAATGATTATTAATATCAAAAGAGAAGAGTCTGAACCTTCTTAGCAGAAGCATTCTTTTTTGCTGGGTGTCAGATACTATTCTGGTGAAACCACAAATGTATTTCCAATTGTAGGACACTTGGAGAAAGCACACTGGCCATACTCAAAGAGAGTGTTGACTTAAGTGTCACTATGGGGTGAACTGATTCCCTTGTTAGCTATTATTCCCCAAAGACAGATGTCATTTCTAAATAGGGCACAGCATCAATATTGTGAGAGGATGGAATAGGTTGATCATAATTCCATCTATGTGATAATTTTACGTTCTCAGCACAGAATCTGCCATTTCCAATTGCAAGTGCTTCATTTTTATTGAATCTCATCATTAGATTTCACTAGATTAGGATGGCGTGCCTGAAAGCATATTCCACTAGACCAGACCACCGAAGAAAGAATTCCTTCACTTAATAAATTTGGGGGAAGAGGCATATAGAATTCTTTTCTTAAAGATTCATAATGCCCATTGGCACATTAAAGGCCATGGAAAACCTGCAATGAGGAAACATTATACCTACTTTTAGCTTGGACTTCCTTTCATTTTTCAAAATCAGATTTCAGGACCCTTATAAAATTTAATACATACTTTACAGTAGAACAAGTGTCTGCATATTTTGGGAAACCCGGGCTAAGGACTAGATCTGCCATTTACTTCATTCTCACTTGATCTGGAGATATTCTTATTTCTATTGGTCAATCTACATGGTAACAAAAAAGAAAAATTTCCTCCAGGTAGAGTTGTGAGGTCTCAACAAATCCAAAGGACTACTAGTATTTTGCTTTTCAGATATTGCCATTTCACCCATTAATGACGCTGGAAGCATGCAGCATGTAGCATCATGTGGCATCTTTTTGCAGTAACTGCAAAATGCCACACTTATGTGACATAACTATTCTCAGACATTGATGTGAGCCCATGCAGCACCAACCATGATGCTTTGAACATACTACTAGCTGCTTTGAACAATTTCACTGAATTGGACCTAATTGACTTGAAGTTTCCATCATGAATTGATCACTATTAACGTTTAGGACCTACTCAGTAGCAAGCAATTACAAAGATTTCTTGTCATCCTTCCCATAAGAGCTCATGAAATTCAACAGCTGGTTGCTGAGTGGCCACCAAAAGTCTAGCTCTGTTTTAAATAGTGTCCATTCTGCCCTCCTCTGGAAAGCCATCTTCTTCCCACTGGAAAAGTTAGGCTGGAAGTTCCCTTCCTAATTCCTTCTTGTTTCTTCACCCTGAATACTCACCATGCCTTTGGAGGAGCAGAAAGGAAGATGAAAATACAAACCAAAAGAGAAGGGAGGGAATAAGCTTGAACCATGTCTTAGAATAGCCATTCCCAATCCTTTGGAGAAGACAGATTCCTTTCCAACATCCAAATATTTCTTGAACCCCAGTATGATTGGGGATTGGTTTTGAATCTCTATTAGCTAGGAGAATTTGTGGAAAAGAAACCTATGCTAAAATAAGTAATGACTTAAAACAGTTAGGATAATTTCCATGCAAGATACAGAAATCCAGACACACCTAGCTTTAACAATAAGGATTTCATTTCTCTCATACAACATGAAGTCCTAAAAAAGGACTTCACAGAGGGCTGATTCACCAGACCAATGTGGTCATCACAAACCCAGGTCTTCCCATCGTGCCACTCTGCATCCTCAGACTGGCCAAACAGCAGTGTGGCACTCCATCTGCTGCGTCCAGACACTCCTTGGAAAGGTGAGAAAGTCCATCTCTTCCCATAGTTCTCTATTAAAGAAAGGAAATTGTTCCACAAATTTCCTGAAACCTATGCCTGGAGTTTCATTGGCCTATATATGTTTACCTCCTCTTTCCTGGACTAAGAATGAGCAGAAATTAAGATTGGACTGAGACAGATCAGGTCTACTCCTAGATTTGGGAGTAAGAGTGACTTCTCCCAGGGTCTTGGCTGCATGGAAAAGGGTAGATGTCTGGAGGAAAACTGAGATACTGTAATGAAGAAGAAGGAAGAAAAACAATTTGGCTGAACAAACCATACTGCCCATCACATCCTTTTAAATGTATTTATAGTTCACTAACATGCATTTGAAAAATAGGAATGAATAAATGTATGTGATAATATAATATGTATATTCATTTACAACCAGTTGTGGACTATTGTGTGGTTAAAATTCTTTCAGCTTCAAGTCCATAATATTCAACTAAAAGTGTTTTAACCAATCGTAATTTATTTTTTTTCACACACAGAAATACCTGCAGTAAATGGTTACAGGATTGGTTCAGTGGTTCTCTGATGGCCTTCTCTGTGATTCTCTAGACTTTCTCTTCATAATTACAAATTTGCTGTTGCTGTTCCACGTACATCACCCTCACAGGACAGCAAGAAGGAAAGAGAAAAAGAGGAGAGGAGAGAAAGGAGCAGAGGGAAATGGGGGATAGGGTATTTTTCTTTAAAGATCCTCTTAGTCTAAGTTTTTCAGAATGCAGAGCCTGAGATGAAGACCTGTATGAAGATAGTTGATTTGCGAATGTGATTCTTTAATAAAGAATAGGAGTTTAGGGCTGGGCATGGTGGCTCATGACTATAATCCTAGTACTTTGGGAGGCCAAGGCAAAAGATTGACCACTTGAGGTCAGGAGTTTGAGACCAGTCTGAGCACCATAGCAAGACCCTATCTCTATAAAACATAAAAACAATTTTAGCTGGGTGAGATGGCATGCACCTGTAATTCCATCTACTCCGAAGGCTGACACAGAAGGATCGCATGAGCTCAGGAGTTTGAGGTTTCAGTGAGCTGTGATGATGTCACTGCACTCCAGCCTATGGGATCACATGAGATCCTGTCCCACACACACATACAAAAGGATAGAAGTTTAGGGAACAAGTAACGTGAGCAATGAAACAAGGATAGAAGGAAAGCCCAAAGCAGAAATACCGGTGGACTTTCCAAGGAGACTTATGAAAAGCATTTCATAATTGTCTACTTAGAAGATAAACAAGGAAAGAACTTAACATCACAGATGTTTCTGAGGTCAAAGTTTGTCTCAAAGGCACTAAGTTCCCCCACACTGCGAGATTCTGCTTGGAGAACAGAGTTCCAGTGGACTTCCAGAGCTGCAGCACCAGAGAAGCCATAGGAAAGGAAGTGAGAAACATACTGCCTGGGCCTTGGTGAACACTGCCTTTCACAGAACTAGTCTCCCTTACAGAGGAGCCAAGAGGATAGTGAAGTGAGGAAACTGAAGGGTCCAATACACTTTCTTTTTTTCATGAGGGAGGAAAACTATCCTGAAGACCTCAGCAGATACCCCCTTATGTGATTTCTTATGGTCTCATTTTTCATGACTAAGTGTCAGGCTCACCCCTAAATGCAAAGGAGTGTGTATATATTTGCCATTTATAGCCTCTGGAGTAAGTGAGCTTTGCCAGCAAGACACAAAAAGGTAAGTGTGCATGTCCTGATCAGTGTAAGGGATTCTTATAAATTCCATGTCAAAGTTCTGTGTCCAAGGAAAGAGGACAAATTCATATGGATGATTTTGCAGAGAGACCACTTGCTGGTTCTTCCCCAACATCCTCTCTTCTCTTCTTCCATAGTTATGAAATATTTGGGACAGCACATGTCTGCCCAAAACAAGGACTGCAGTTCCCAACCTCCTTTACAGCCAGGTGGGTCACATGGCTCAGGTCTGAATAATGAAATTAAGCAGATGTAATATGTGTAACTTAGGAGTGAGAGTCAAAAGGCTCTTTGGAACCATGGTAAGGAAAAGGAATAATGAGGAAATAATAATACTTTATTCTGTTCCTATTTTGTTCCAAGCTGAGTCTGTTGCTTAGATGCTATTTCATTTTTGATTCTCATATCAACATATAGGAAATGCATTTTTATTTCCACTTTATAGTTGGAAGCTCAAATACACATTTGAAATTAATATTGAAGACAGAGGGAGTCATGTAGAGTAGCAAGATTATTTTTCTTAGTGACTGCCCCTGTGTTTCAGCAAATGTCCCTCTTCATTCCTCTCTTATAGGTGTCCTGAGGGTCTTTTCCTTTCTCATAGCCACTCCCATGGTTATCAGAGTGATTCACTCGGGGAGCAAACCTCAATGCCAAAGAAAGAAGACTGGAGTGCTTGATTGCCCAGGTAGGTTTTTCCACTACCCAAAAGACAGACTCACCAAAAGAAAAGGGTGAGGAAGAGTGGGGCAACTGAGATGCTTGAGAGAGAAGTGAAAATTCAGCCTACTGGAGGGGAGAATTGAAGGAGTCCTTGCATCTCCATGCCCAGGGATCTGGGAACAAGCTGAATTGTGCTCATGCCATCAACCTCAAGATACTCCCAGGCCCTCTGCACCCAAACTGGCCAACCACTTACATAAAACCCAACAACTAACAGACCCAACACCCTGGGGTGGCAGATGACCAGAACAGAAATGCTCTCCCCTAACCAAAGGGGACTGAGGAAAACCAACTGGCTATTTATCAGGATCCAGGAGAGCAGTGGATTTCACATACACATTATAATGGATATCTTAGCGTGGGAGAGCCATGTGGAAAGCTAAGTTTGATTTTAAAATAGATATCTGATAATTGCATAGAATAGTTGAAAGCACAGGGAAGCTCTTATCAGTTCAGGCATGAAGGTACAAAAGCTAAAGGTCAGAAAGAAAAAGGAGGAGTGAAAGGGTAGAAATTAAGAAGAAAAACTAAACAAGGTGGTTGGCAGCATGAGAGAAGAAGGAAGAAGAAGAGTAGGGAATATTGGGGTTTCCATGGATCCCAGGGAGAATAGTGAATGATGCCACTACAGGCTAAAATAAAGAAGAAAAAGAGTGGGAAGTCAACATAGAAGGGAAGATAGCTTCCGCATGGGATAGAAGGAATTAGAAGCAATGCCTGGATACATATTTGAAATGCCCATAGAAATAGGCCTGGAACTTGGGAAAGACATCAGAGCGAGAAGACAGATCTGAATCCACTCAGCAGACATCTGTTGAGCAATTAGGTGCAAGACTGTGAAGTATCCTACAAGGTTAACAAGACTGTTGTTGGCCAGAACACATTTGAACTTAGCTGATAGGTTTTCAGTACAATACTGAGCTCTCCCAGGGGAAAAAAGTGAAAAGGTTGGAGTCAGAGGGCTGAGGTTAGGGCCTTATCAAAGGAAAACTTTAAGAGGATGGAGGGCAGCTCCAAGGCCTGCAAACCAGTCAGGACAGAGCAGAGATGAGTAATTAGGAGGGCCTGGTTGACTTTGCTAGTTCACCTTTGGTAATTAGCAAGAGCAAGGAACAGAATACAGGACAGTAGGACTGGAGGTACAGGGAAGACAGAGAGCCAAGAGCATGGCCTTTCCACTCTAGATATCTGGAGATGTACTTACTATTCCAAGATTGTTACAGGCAGAAACTCAGCACAGCTTTCTCCTATTCCTCCTGGAATATAAAACTAAGAATATTTCATAAAGGAGAGAGGGACTATGAGATAGTAGGTACATCAAGAAGACAGCACAGTTGACCTATCTTTTGCCCTCATGAGAAATCAGTGCTCATCTCTAGGCTGAAAGGATAAAGTCTTTGCTGAAGACACATTATTATAAAGGGCCATGCCCTGGGGCAGGGAGAAGAGAGATGAATGATGTTGTAGTGGTAGAGGGAATTTTGAAGAAAAGGAGGGCACCTTTTCCTTTGAGACTGGGAGAGACAGAAAAGACGGTGAAGAAACATCCAAGTTTGGGGAGGGGAGGGGCTAAGAAAGATCTGATGAAATGGCTAAAATCAAATGGATTCCAGTGCAGCCCCTCTGAAAGGAGCACAGTCAGAACAATAGAGGGGGAAAATCTGCTAAGCAGCTAGGGACAGCTGGCAGAGGACTGGCAAAGCCAACAAAATTGTAGGATGCAGCTTGTGGCCCCAGGAGAAGAGCTGAGGAAGTATAAGCCCCAATCCCATTGGAGCCAGCACTGTGTTTGTCCTGCAGCTGTAAAAGAAAGCAGAGTCTACTATCCCAAGATCATTATAGGAAGAAGCTCAGCATAGCTCATTCCTATTCCTCCTGGATTGCAAAACTGAGGGATTATTTATACAGTAAGCAGATGCCAACCCAAATAAACTGGTCAGTAAAAATAATCACAATTTTACTGTATTAAAGTACGTGAAAATAGAGTATAGCTGAACAGAAAATCCATAAAAAGGAGATTCAGATGTGCATACCAAAAGAGCTTGAGCTTCTACACGTAAAAGCTTAGCTGTGGTTGTATAAATTTAGCTAAGTTCAATGTCAGACAAAACCAGAGGTGGGGGAGATAGGAGGATTTACTATCATATAGGGAGCTTTTGGCTGCGCCAACAAAAAAACCTAACCAGGAAGGACTTAACAATAAGAAAAATGAATTTTCCGACACATTAAGAAGTTTCAAAGTTGGGTTCCAAAGGTGGTTAATTAAGCAATTCTACAAAGTCGTCAAGAAACTAGATCCTCCTTCTTTTACTAATCTCCAAACTCATCTTATTGATGTGTTCTCCTACACAGAGTTCCCCTCATTGTCTCCAGGGCACCCCCTACTTACAGTGGCAAAGTGGTGGCATGTGGGCAACAACCTTCAAAAATAGGAAAACAGGATTATTTCCTGCTGTGCAACTCTTTTGACAAGCAAGGAAAACTTTTCCCAGAGCCCCACGCCAGAGCAGACTTTTGTCCATTGGCCAGATTGGGTCACATGCCCACTTTAACTCAATCGCTGGCAAGAAAGTCTATTATCCGCTTAATCAAGCAACACTAGGAACTGGATAATAAAAAAAAAAAAATCAAAGTCCTATTAACAAGGAAGAATTAGGGGAAGAATTAGAGGAAATGACTATTGGCTGGGCAGTCAGCATTGTCTGTCATAGATTTTGTGTTAACAAGTCAAAGAATCATGGTTTACAAATAAGCAAGGGGTTCCATCCCCTTAACTAAGACTACACAAGAATTTCAAGGTATCTGACCTAGTTACTCAGCCCAAATCCATTTTCACATAAGCAAAAAACATGCTGTCCATTTCAATAACTTTAAGTGAGTATTTCAGCAGTGTAGCCTGGAAGAGAAGGATCAGACAGACCTAGCTACCTATCCCAGTCCCATGACATGCACATACATCCGTGACCTTGACCAAGCCTTTCCAAGGTAGCTTCCTTCTCTCATAATCTTATGTCTACCATGGAGATTAATAAACAAAGAATCCCAGTGTGTATTAAGTACTATGAAATACAAGGATTGTGATTATCTTCTGAATTATAATCCAAGAATTATAAATGGGCTGCCCTGATTTATAGTCTAAGCTAATCATTGCTAAAATTATTCTACTGAATTTAGCTCGTGAATATAGGTTGATAAGAGAATCAATCCACTCTAGCATCCTAAGTACAAACTAAAAGTATTTTTAGCAAAGAACTGCCAAAAGATATATCCAGTTAAAACCATAATAACAGATCAAATAAGTCCTCATCAGCAGACTAGACATTTTGCTTTCTGGTAAAAGCAAGAATTTAGGGGAATTTATTGAAATAAATGTCATATTAGTAGAGGCATTGCAAAATGCTTACCCAGAATAAATAAGAACAGTAAATAAGTACAGAGTAATTTCTGCATATCTCTATCCAGCTACATAACACTCTCATTATGAACTTTTTATAAAGTTCCTTTTTTATTTTATTTCATTTTTGAGACAGAGTCTCAAGCTGTTGCCCTGGGTAGAGTGCTGTGGCATCTTCATAGCTCACAGGAACCTCCAACTCTTGGGCTCAAGCCCTCCTCTTGTCTCCGTTTTTGTTTTGTTTGTTTGTTTGTTTTATTTTTCTATTTTTAGTAGAGATGGGGTCTCGCTCTTGCTCAGGCTGGTCTCAAACTCAGGAGCTCAAGCTATCCACCTACCTCAGCCTCCCAGAGTGCTGGCATTACAGGCTTGAGCCACCATGCCTGGCCTAAAGTTCCACTCACTTCTCAATCTCACTTCTCATCTCTAAAACCGTTTTGATTGCCTGTCTGATATGGGCAGCTCTATTGGGATCTGGTCCACCTCACCTTTCACTTTTTTCCAGTTCACATGAGTCCTTTACCCCATCATTCTATCTGCCCAATACACACACCTCCACTACACAACATCCTCCTTCCCTCCTCTTAGCCTATACGATCCTTCCACATTTTCATAAAGAAAGAGTGACAAGGCCTCTGCTCAGGGAAGATTTCTGTGAAGATTCAGCCCTCAAGGATCCACACAATTCTCCTCTGCATCCTTCCACACTTAACATTTCATCCAAGTTCACATGGGTTATTCTGAGGGCAGCCGGGATAGCAAAAATGAGAGAGCTCTTGAGTGAGACAACACCTAAGTTCAAATCCTAGATCCACTGCTTACTAGCTCTGTGACTTTTTTTTCTTTCTTTTTTTTTTTTTTATTAAATCATGGTTGCATACATAAATGCAATCATGGAGTACAATGTGCTGTTTTATATACAATTTGAAATATTTTCATTGAACTGGTTGACATAGCTTTCATGGCATTTTCTTCGTTATTGTGTGGAGACATTTATATTCTACATTTAGTAAGTTTCACCTGTACCCTTCCGAGATGCACTTACGGTGCATCTGTGACTTTTTATACTTTGGTTCCCTCATCTTCAAAATGGGGATAATAATGTATGTCCTCCACCTAGCCTCATTGCTTATTAAACAAAATAATGCATGTAGAAAGTTCACGCATAGTTCCTAGAATATAGTATGAGTAAAGAATTTAGTAACTGTTGGCTACTAGCTGCTACCATTACCTTTTCTCAAAGAGTAGTCTTGCTTCACTGGTCCAACTGAAATCCCTAAGGACCATGACCAAGAAGGACAGATCCCTTTCCCTGCCCAGTGCTTTCATCAAGTCCTGCTGGGGCCTCACCACCTTGGCAGAGGAGGCTTCGCCAGGTTTGGATCATGACTGAACTTTTACTCACACACAAGCTCATGTTCTCACCCGTAACCCAGACCAGAATCACAGATGTCAGTTCTGCCAGATCTCTAGGCCAGGACTCTTTCAGATGCAGCTGTTCCCTTGGATGCTCTCTAAGAGAGTTCTAGTAAGGGCTGAGAAGCAGCACAATTTCTGAGAGGTCAGGACTGCTACAGGGCAGCCTGGGGGCACTGGGTCCCTGCAAAGGGGGAGAAAGATACTAAGAGGTAAGACAGGAAGCTAGAGGCAGAGAATGGGAGCCAAGCGGAAGAGCAAAAGTGAAGACAGAAGGGATTCCTGCACACCCAAAACATGAGGGAGGGATGAAGTCTGAGGGGGGGAAACAGTACATAAAAACCTATAGCTCTGACACAGGAGAGAACTAGAGGGAGACCCCAGACCCTCAGTCACAGGCAAAGAAGCAATTGCAGATTAGAGCAGTGGGAGTCAAGAGACCCAGGTTGAGGACTGCCATTGTCCTGCCACCTCCTCAACCTGATGAAACACGGGTAGATACACTCTAAAAAACAAGGGAGTAAAATGAGAAAGGGAAAGATGTGGAAAACAGAAAGTGGAAAGTCAACCCAGAAGGAAAAGGTCTCCAAGAAAGAGCCTGAAAGAGGCTATAGGAAGGTATGTGGAGAACTGTTACAGTCACAAAGCAAATCAAGTAAGTGAAGAATGGGGTACTTACTAGAAAGTAGGAAAGGAAAAGAGTCATAATATACTACAGTGCTCAACTATGAATATTTACATAGGTGTAAAAATGTAAACATTATTACTTTAACCAAATTTAAAAAAAAAATCATAGAGCTGCATTGGGAGGGTGGATGAGGAGAAGCAGAGAGGAGGAAGGGGTCAGAGAACCAAATAATGTTTTCTGCACATTTCTACCAAGACCCCGTTGTGATAATGTCATGGTGTTTTGCTGCCTGCAAAGCTCCTCCCAGTCTGCTACCAGTTGGAGCTTGTGGTAGCAGCAGCCCCCCAGGATGGCTCCCAGGGTTCCCTCCTTGTGTTATCCACACTCATGTGTAGCCCCCTCCCACATGATGCCAGGCTTCTTTCTGGTATAGAATTGGTCACTTTCAGACCACTTCCACAACAGGAATCAAGCTGCCACGTTGAGATCAGTCTTTAGGGATAAGGCCCAAAGGCCCGTGTGGTAAAACTGAGGCCTCTTGCCCACACCTTGGAAGCAGATCCTCCAGCTCAGTCCAGCCTTCCAGGTGACTGCAGCTCTAGAGACATTGTGACCTGTTTTTTCATAAGAGACCCTGTGTTGCAATCTCCTTGCTACACCCTCCTGGATTCTTAACCCTCAGGAACCAGATAAGGTGATAATCATTTGTTGTTTTAAGCCACTAAGTGTTAGGGCAATTTGTTACACAGTAATAGATAACCAGTACAGGGCTGGGCAGGCAGCCAGTGTGCTATTATTATTCCCATTTTGTGGGTAAGAAAAAAGAGACTAAGAGAAGCCTGTAATTTGCCCAGAGTCTTGCAGAATTGGCCTTAGGTCTTGAACTCCATTTTTATCATTTCTTTTTTGTTGTTCACTCAGCAAATATTTCACTGACTTTCTTATTTTAAAAAATGCTAAATATTTATTGATATTCAGGAAATATAAGAATGATGCTTTAAAAAAACAACATACATGAAAATAAGCCTGCTTAACGTAGCACTTTCTGGAACTGCTAACTGTCTGAATATTTCCTGCTATTTAGGATAGGGGGGCAGAGGCAGGTACCAAAAAAAAAAAAAAAAGGAACTGTTCTGATCCTTGACTGGGGCTTGTGCCAGAGTTTGGTCTTATCCTCTGCAGTGAATAATTTGTGATAAAACTGGCAAGAGAATGTATGCTCCAGTAACTTGGACGATTGCATTAAGCAAACACAGAGCCTTATAGAGTATTGTTTATGATAAAAGCTGACCAAGGATTCTTACATTAGAAGAACAGAGGTGGAGGAGCCCTAATACCTGAATACAATAAAACTCAAGACAGAGGCATAGAATCAGGCATTCCTCTGGCTTTTATTCTTAGAAACAAAATGTGTCTTTCTTATTCTTACAACCACTGGGATTCTTTTTCTTTTAATCCTAAGAAACCTCATTTTCTCATGTACAAATCCTCTATTTTTCAGGCTGAGATATTCAAGTTGCCTAACTGTGGACTCAGTTTCTCCATAAAGAGTCAACTTGGGAGGAAGTTGGAACTCTGAGCAGGGAAGTAGAAAATCTCCATTTGGTAAGAAGTTAAAAAGTCAGTCAGGAAGGCAGCCGGCTGCTAATACCTGCAGAGTGTAGAAGCTTACCTTTCCTAGAAGCCCAGGACCTATCATCCCTTGTTTTATTTCTTGGCTTCCTGACAGAAAGGAGAGTGTAAGAGAAGTTCAAAGCATTTAGCAGAGATGCCCTTGATCTTTAAGGGATGGTCAAGAAGCTGACCCCAGGGCCAATAAAAAAAAAATATGTCCATCTTAAAATTTTCTGGTCCATATTTAGAGCTGAGAGTCTTCCACAAGTAGAGTGAGTGATTACCAATACTTCTTTGTGATTGTTAGGATATTGTTAGATAATTCTGGTGTATCTCAGTCCAGTGACTTCCCAATACATTTATAATAAAGTCTTAATCCTTATGGGGTCTGTGAGGCCCTGGATAATCTGGACACTCCCAAGATCACCCAGATTTTTCCTTATACTTTCCCCCAAGATCATGGCCAGGCTTTAGTCACAATGGCTCTTTAAAGCCATCAAGTGCTAACAGCTGGAATAATCCTCTACCCTGTTCCTTCCTCCTTCATAAGCCTGGCTTTTTTCTGTGTTCAAGTCTTTGACAACCATTGTGAGTTTGAACACCCTACTTTCCTCATCCGCAGTCTCATCACCCTTATTCACGTCTTAGTATGTATCCCTATTGGAATATACAACTCCTTATGTTTAATGATAAAATTTGACCAGTTGTTGAGCAGTTCCTATATTTCCATATTTTTATATTTAATATGTTTCTTATATTAAATCATTTATTCCTGATAACAATTCATCATACCTGTATTATAGGTTAGGAAACCAGGACACAGGCAAGTTAAATACTTTGCTTGAAGTGACACAACTATTTGAGCGCAGAGCCAGGAATTACCCTGATGAAACTGTTTCTTGTCCATCCCCAATATCAAACATCATTGTTATAGACCAATGAGAGGATAGACAATAAACAGGAGAAAGACCATTGTAGGTATCGTTTACTGCTGTATCCCGGTATCTAACACAGGGGCACAGCGCCTAGCACATAGTGGATGCTCAATAAAGACCCATCGAATTAATAAAAGAATAAGAGAATTTCAAACCTCTATCCCTGCTCCCATCCCCTCTATTTTCTGGGAGATGAGCACAATGTTGTGCAATACTCATTAAACTTGCACCTGAAGGGATGAGTCACATGATCTCTGCTACAAATAGACTCAAGTTAAACTGCTCAAGTTAAGGTAGTTTGAAGCACCAAAAAGTCTCCTTACCTGGGCATGCTTAAGGTGTTGAGAAAGAAGGGTCCTTCAGCACAGCTCGCTGGGCTCTAGCAGATCCGCAACTGCAAATGCATTCTGTGGCAGGCACTTCAGGCTTCTGTCCTGGGACTGGGTTTTGTTCTGTTTCTCTTTGTTTCTTGGCATGAACGGGGGCCCTCCTCTACCTTCTTGCCTGCGAGGGACATGTGAATTTTATTCATGCTGGATTCTGGAGAGAAGACTCCTGAACAATTACCAGGAAATGTATTAATAAGGCAGGAGCCCTGGATTCTTCTGAGCACTCTGGAGGCAGGATATATGATGACTTTGAATTTTAAAATAGAAAACTGGGGAGGAGGAGCAGGTGTACCACATATTACAAATTTTTAGTAATAAGAAAAATCAAGAATTTATGATTTAGCCAAAGTGCATTATTTCCCAAGATCAATTTATCAACCCAAGGTTGGTTCCAGGGTTGTCACCGCTTAGGGGTTGTCCTGATTAACACTTCTCTAGCTAAACACCTGAGTGAGCTGGCACTCACACTCAGCAGCCGGCTGGAGCCAGAGTTGGAGCTGCGTGCAAGCTTCCAGGAACAGGCACTTGCCACTTTGTCACCTCACCATAATCCCAAGGGTCCCCAGTGAGCAGGCAGGACTCCTTGCCCAGCAAGTTCTGAGCATCCGAGCCCCTCTGCATAGCAGGTGACTCCCTCGTCATTTCTGAAAGCCCCTGCATCACCAGGTCCCCTCTTTCTTTCCACTCCAACCACTTTCTCCAAGTCATGTTCTTTGTATCCCCCTCTCCGCACGCAGCCATTTCCCAGTCCAAGAGGCCTGGAAGCTGTGACCTTTACCCACCAGAGAGAATAGCAGGGTGGAGCACTAATGTGAGGCAGGTGGGTACAGGCCTCCTGGTTCCAGATTCTGTGTCTGGCTCTACCCAGCTGTGTCTGAGGACCTCTCCCAGCAGATGCAAGACAGGGAAGGCCTGTCAGGAAAACTAACCTGGGCCTGGGCAGAAGGAAACAATTGAGCATCTTCTCTGCTCTTGGAGCTGTGAGGACATTTGGCACCCAAAGAAGAAGAATATGCAGCCGTCCCCAGATGAGCTCAATTTCCGGTGGGCTGCAACAGGGCTCCACGTGAGGCTGGGAAAGCAGCTCGAAATAGAGGTCTGAGAGTGACAGCTTTAAAAGGTCCTATCCCAGCCCAGACAAAAAAGACTCTCCACAGATGGTGGTAGCCTTGAACCAACACCTGAGGAGCTGAGTAAAAGAATAAGGGAAGTACTTCCTAAGGTGCAGCCTGGACTCTGCCAGTAGTGGAGAGAGGCAATAGGCTGGAGAGAAGTGGATATGGCCCTGATTAATGAGGCTTCTTCCTTCACATTGGTGGGAACAGCCACGTGTCGCTAGCAGAATCCCTGGGATTAGATAAGAGGTTTGGACACCTGGCTAAGGCCAGCACTTGGCAAGCGTCTGAGTAACTGCGCTGCGTACTGTGTGCATAGATTCTCTAGGCAAATGTTGAATTGGAAATAACTCATCCAAGGGACTTCTTTATATCTGGAGAATGGACTGGTAGCCTGAGATCCAAACTTTAGGCTTCTAACAAAGCAGGAGGAGCGTTAGGCAAGCTCTGTCCTATAGCCTGTTCCAGGGGTTATTGAAGTTGCTAATTGTCCCCAAGGGCCACCTCTTCCGGCATGCTGCCCAGTCGTTAAGGCCTGTTTGGGAGACATAGTGCAGAGGAACGCACAGCGCACCTGGGTGGAGAAATCACCAGGTCAGACCCCAAGAGCTGGGGAACCCCTGAGCTCCTCCCAGCTCTGGGCGGTTCTAAATAAACCGGTGGCCACTGGCGCTGCGTACATAAGAGCCGTGCGTTCCTGCGCGGTTCATCTAGAAGGCAAGTGAATACGAGGCCTGGAGGGTGCGTTGCCCTCAACCCTGCGTCCCCACTCAGAGCTGAGTTAGTATTTCAAGAGCAAGGCACTGCGTAGATGCTGGCGCCTTACTGGGTCAGTGCAGCCTGCCCAGGGAGCCTAGGGCTCCGGAACCCCTGGAAGTCAGATGTCGCCTAGACCAGAAACTGCCACTCACATCCCTTCGTATTGATCCCCTCTAGATTGCGAAATGTTTTTGAATTGTGCCCTAGGAAGGAACACCAGAGGCTTGGAAAGGAGTACTGGATGTTGGAGGAGGAAATGTGGGGAATTGAAGAAAAGCGCTTACTTGCCGGGAACTGCCTTGGGGCAGTTACAATGGATTGGCCTGAACGCTGAGAGAACAGAAAGGGCATAGAATCCTGTGCTAGATCCCCTCTTTCAGCAGTTTCCAGGAAGTTGGTTTGTATTTAATCCAAAACTCTAGGTTATGGATTTGGTGTCCCCTGAAGATTCCAGAGTGAGAGATCAGGCGGGTCCCCAGTGGACGTCAGACCTCTCTGAAGAAAATCAGTATTTCTCTTCTTCCTTCCCAAAAGCCGTCAGGATGACCCGATAAAATTGGAATCACGTGGTCCCTGGACCTATGATCCCTGGCAGGCTCTGGCCATAGCGCACCGTTTATCACACCTGAGGAGAGATTGCCTGGGACACTTGGAAACCCTGTCCCTACTGGGCTGAAAAGTGCTGCTACTTCCTAAGACCCCAAGTTAAGTGAAACTTCCTGAAGAAATGACAAAGTTAGAGGCCCAGACCAAGGCTCCTTGCGGGTAGACTGGACTGAGGCTGAGCAGGAATGTAAAGGTTGTGCACCAGCTGCGACCCGTGAGGAGGTGGCGCCCTTGGCTAAGCAAATCAATAGCAGGGTCAGTCTTCCGGTGCTGATTATATGTGTGGCAGGATTTGACCCTCCAAAAGTTTTGGGAATTGTTCTAAGTTTGGCTGCAGCACCATCAAATCCTCAGACATGATAGTGCATAGGATGGGGGGGGGGCGGGAATAGGGTTTTTCAAATCCTGTACACCAGACATCACTACTTTCCTCCCAGAATCACCTTTGACAAATCACCTTGCCGTTCTCAACCTCAGTTTCCTAATCTGTAAAATGGGAATAGCGCCCACCTCTCTGAAGAGCATGCTAAGTCTGAGAACTTGCACGTGTCTTTCTAATGGTAGGAAGGAGAAGCAAAGTCTTCTTCTCAAACCTGATACAATACACGCTGGAGAAAGACCGTTCCTTCCTGCTTCCCGGCTCTCTGCTACTTTTCCCCCATTCCAGTCCCCTCCAAGCCGACCGAGTCAGTGCCGTTTCTGGTCCATCCTCCAGAGAGAGGCTGGTGCAAAAGCCAATAAGCCTGGAACACAAGCAGGTCCCGGGGGCCTGGGACAATGGTTTCCATTTAATAAATATTTCCCTCAAGGGCATTTCACACCGGGCAGGCAATTATTCAAAGGAAACAGGCGCGCAGGTTGGCTCTGCGGGTTATTTCGTCCTCTTTACCCGAAGAATGTTCATCTGACGCAAGAAACGAGTCTCACAGCCTCGCTGGGTGGGAAGAGGCGCCCAGGGACAAACGGAACTGGTTGCCGATACATCAGAAGTGCCATTAGGAAGGCCCGACGCTTGGCCTCTAGTATGTCCTCACAGTTTGGGCAGTTGTGGAGGAAAAATTGGAGATTTACAAACGTTAAATAACAAAGTAAATAGGACCCATAAATAGAAATACCATCCCCACCTCCAACTTAGAAAGTGAAAACCAGGTCATGGGGCTCTTAAAGGCTCAGCAACCAGGGTTCAAAGTCTTTGGGATGCTGGACTCAAGGCCTTCCTGTATCAGATCAGAGGGCACTGCTCAGCCACCCCGGGGCCCAGAGACAACCCCAGGCGCTGCAACCAGGGGCAGGGGTGAAGGCCAAGTATCAGGGGCACCCCAGGAGAACGCCACGCCGAAAAACCAGCAAGGGTCTGGTCTGGTGCAAAAAGTTTATTTGCCTTTTTACCCTGCGTTTGATATATTCTTTTTCTCCTCCAAGGATCTTTGACAAGAAGGGAAAGCGCTGTCCTTGCACTTCGTGGTAAGGCTGTCCTATTTATCAACAGGAGCTCTTCTCTCTTTCGTTTTGCGGCCGGTCCCTGGGCCTTTGTATTCGAAGCCCCAATTCTCTCTTTCACCGTTGACTAAGGAAACAGGAGGTGCGAAGAGTTTTATTTGTTGACAGTGAGGGAGACAACTGGGATCCGAGTACCCACTCCAGAGCCAGCAGCAGCTCTGCTCTCTGCCTCTCCTGCCTTCTGGGTCCCTCACACCTCTCCCCGCCCCCACCAGTCGCGCTCCCTCTGTCCTCCACAGGCGCGCGGCAGGTGCGCCCCCTCGCCTTCTCTGCCGCTGATTGGCGCCCAGGTTGGGGAGTCGCCGCCCCGCGCTTATGTCAGAGTGCTGCTGTCCCGGCCCACCTCGCCTTTGAACTTCGCCGCTTTTGGCTCTTGTTCACCAGCCTTCCCGCATTCTCAGCCAGGTGCAGCGCTAGGCTGGGCAGCTCCGGGAAAGCCACTGGAGTGGGGGGAGCCACGACCCGAGACGCAAGACGAGAGAGGGGAACGGGAGAAGGCGAAGGTGGAAAGGGGGATAAGGAGGAGCTTCTTGCCCTGGCCAGAAAATTACCTGGCGACTTAATTCCCGAGACTCTGAGACTTGGGCCCCGGGCTGTGTTGCCCGCAGTCCTCCCACCCCGCGCAGATCTCTTCCCCCCTCCCTTCCTGTCCCCACTCGCCGCCCAGGGGCTGCCTGGGTGCTGGGACTGGCATGATCAGCTGAACTTTGCGGTGTCTGCTCTTCTCTCTGGCTTCCCCTCAGCGGCTCCAAGGCGAGGGGAACTCACAGCTCCAGCTCGGGACGGACAAACAGACGGCCAACAGCGCCCAGGCTTGCCTGCAGAACCCCTGCACTCCCCACCCCCGCCCGCCCGCCTCGCCACCCGGACCATGTCCAAACCTTCAGACCACATCAAGCGGCCCATGAACGCCTTCATGGTATGGTCCCGGGGCCAGCGGCGCAAGATGGCCCAGGAAAATCCCAAGATGCACAACTCCGAGATTAGTAAGCGCTTAGGTGCGGAATGGAAGCTTCTGTCCGAGGCAGAGAAGCGGCCATACATCGACGAAGCCAAGCGACTACGCGCCCAGCACATGAAGGAGCACCCCGACTACAAGTACCGGCCCCGGCGCAAGCCCAAGAACCTGCTCAAGAAGGACAGGTATGTCTTCCCCCTGCCCTACCTGGGCGACACGGACCCGCTCAAGGCGGCCGGCCTGCCCGTGGGGGCCTCCGACGGCCTCCTGAGCGCGCCCGAGAAAGCTCGGGCCTTCTTGCCGCCGGCCTCAGCGCCCTACTCCCTGCTGGACCCCGCGCAGTTTAGCTCGAGTGCCATCCAGAAGATGGGTGAAGTGCCCCACACGTTGGCCACCAGCGCGCTGCCCTACGCGTCCACCCTGGGCTACCAGAACGGCGCCTTCGGCAGCCTCAGCTGCCCCAGCCAGCACACGCACACGCACCCGTCCCCCACCAACCCGGGCTACGTGGTGCCCTGTAACTGTACCGCCTGGTCTGCCTCCACCCTGCAGCCCCCCGTCGCCTACATCCTCTTTCCAGGCATGACCAAGACTGGCATAGACCCTTATTCGTCAGCCCACGCCACTGCCATGTAACCCCCAGCCTGGCCTGGACCTGACGGGTGGCCTGGAATTGGGGTATGCACCCTGTCCTCTGCGCCTAGCCCTGTCCTGCAGAAGCCTCCGGGCCAGCCCTGCTGCTGTCCTTTACACCACCCCAGACTTTTCCTCTCCCTTTCCGGGGGAAAGGGAGGTGCCGTTCTCCCCGACCCAATGCGCAGACAGGTGCCAGAAACTTGTAAACGTTATATGACAGCTACATAGCTGCCCCAATCCTGTTATCCCAATTCAAATCTGCGACTGTACCCCCTTTGGACAAAAAAGTAGGCAGTTTTGCTTTATTTACGTCCCCTTCACTCTCCTCGGATAGGTTTTGGACTCCAAACTCCCATATCCTGATACTACATATATGCATAAATATTTTTCTTTTGACCCCTGAAAAAAAGAGCTGTGTCTCTGTGTTTTGCCATCAGACACAACTAGGCGCTATTTGCTCTTCATGTGTTGGGAGGGGGGAAAGCTTCAAAGTTTTAAACTACAGAAAGGGAAACATTTCTATTTAAACCATGCTATGATAGTATTTGCTTCTTTAAGGGGAAAACAAAAAAGGACTCACATGGTTATTTACTTTGTGTAAAGCAGCGCTCCTAGAGACCTGAGTTTACTTTTAGACAGACTGTCGGGTTATGAAGTCAGGAAGTAGAAAGTAAACAAAGAATTAAAAGAATAAAAACATCCTAAATGGTCATAAATGTTTTGACGATGTCTTGAAAATGTACCTAGAAGGATTTTACCTCCTTTCTCTGTTCATTTGTTGAACAAAGACATTTTGAATAAAGACAATCTGTCATTGCAAGAAAAAAAGTAACCTTTGATGTGCGTAAAATCTATAGTCAGGAGGCCAGGTCCGTGGAGTTGGGAACTTGGGTCTCTGTGAGGACTAGAGTGCACAGAGCAGCTCTAGTAGTGACCGCTGGCCACTGCCCTGCTTTGGCTCAGTTTCGTGGTCTCCCAGAGGGGATAGAAGGGCTGGAGTCTGGGATCTGTGGGGATCCCGCCCAGGAGACAGGCTTTTGGCTTTTGGAGGTTAGACAAAGGTATCTGTCCCTGGGACATCACTGTTTTTGCTCATTCTTCACAAAGGGGTCAGACCACTTCCAGGGGCAAATGAAATGAGACAAAGGCCAAACTCAGACCTCTGAGATCTAGAAGGGTTTACTTTTTAAAAACCAAACTCCAAAGGAATGGGGAGGAGGCTGGAAGCTCTTGAGAACCAGTTGCCTGCACAGCACTGTGTCCAGAGGTGGGTGTTTAAGTTCAAAGCATGAGGGAAGATGGGTGGCATCAGGTTTGGGGTTTTTTGGTTTTTTTTGGTTTGGGGGGTTTTTTTTTTTAGGTGTTTGGAAACGCTGCCCCCAGCTCCTCTGGGGATTTGAGGCTCAATACTGGTTCCTAAGTTTAAAAATAAAACTGTAAAAAATGTAGAAAAACGTGTCCTAGGTCCCCGCCCCAGACTGTGGAAGACTTTTCACTAAGATACTTCGGGGAGCAAAGAGAAAAGGAAGGCGACTTTGGCATGGCTCAAACAAGGAGTTAAAAAAAAACTCATAAAAATTAAATAACAAACAAGGAAAAGAGTCCTTTTCTTTCCCCTTTGGGTGAATGTTTGCTTAAAGATTACTCAGTTTTTTGTAAGGAGAAAGGACCCCCCTGATGCCAGCCTGCAACTCTTTGGAATTGTTCTCAAAATTGAAGGGTGCTCCCATCCCCCCGCCGTGTCTCCGAGCCTCCACCGCGCTCACGCGTGTTTGCCAGCAAGTCGCGCGCTTTTCCCCCTGGCTCAATAATGTGCTGGGTGGGGGTGGGGTAGCCTAGGGGCTTGTCGGCTTTCTGCTGCTGTTGAGGGATTTGTGCTCTTGCCTCTGCGGTTTCCAAAGGGGTCGGTGGCTCAAGGTGCAGGAAAAACGTTGTCAACAGACACCAAAGCCAAAACCCTCGGATTAGCATATTGTCCTCAAAACAATTAGAAGTGTTTGAGGTGCTATTTGGAGCCTATTCATCCCAGCCCCTTTGTCAAAGGGGGATTTTCATTATTAAAAAAAAAAAAGTTAGCAGTTGTCCATCTGGCTGAGCTGAATAGCAAAGTGATCCGTGTTGTATATGCTTTTCTCATTAAGAGCTCTTTTGAGACCGATGTTAGAATTAAATGGTATAACACAATTAACATACACGGGCGCTGAATAGAAGGGGACGCCTATAAATAATAGATAGATAAATAAATGAGCGATCCGGCGAAGGTAAACAAAGGCGGACTGGGGGAGGCGAGGGGGGAGGCCGGGCGGGCAGCGCCACGCTTACTTAGCATTACAAAACCCTCTTACAAATCGAGACAATTAGGAAGTGACTTGCCTCTGGTGGCCGTCCGGTCTGGGGGCCCTGGGCGCATAGGGAAAGTCTTTCCTCCCTCCCTCTAGGAAGCCCAGGAGGACTGGGACGTAGGCTGCGGTTTCGCTGTCTGATATAACCCCAACTGACAGTCCTGTCAGCCGCTCTGATCTCCCTCATAGCTCAGTGTCCCTTAACATCTCCTATGATGAAGCTTACAGGGGTCTGGGTGTCTCCCTGCAGAGCCCGGTGCAGAAGTGCTCCAGGCGCACAGAGCACCCCAGCCGGAGAAGGAAGCCCACACGCGTGGCCCCACTAGGGCGCCCAGCCAACTCCGCAACGGAGTTTGGCTGGAAAGGGGGATGAGGTGGGTCCGAGTGGCTAAGGCTTCACACGGCAGCAGAAACAGGAAAACTGCAACCAGGGCTCCAGATTGCGCCAGGTCTCGGGGACCCCAAGGGGAGGTCCAGGAAAGTAGGGTGCGTTGTAACGGAGAAGCACTAGGAGCCTGCCGCCAGGTGACTGAGACCTCTATCCTGCCTGCCTAGAGCTGGGGTCGCAGTTCGAGCCCCCGGACTGGCACAAGCCGCTTCTGCTCCTCACACTTCGTTTTCTTAGCAGGCAGGCTTTCTCCGGCCAGCCGCCCTCCTTACACCTGGTCCCAGCGTGGCCCCCGGAGGGGCCTGCCTTGGCTTCGCCTCCCCTGCCCGGCGGGCCCCAGAGCGTCCTCCGAGGTGAGCGGCCGCGACTAGCCCTAACAAACAGCCGAAATCCTCCTTGTCAGGGCGCTGACAGGGGCCGATTACTGACTTTGAAGTCAAGCGCAGACAAAAAGAAATCCCCTGGAGGGTGTGGGGGGACGCAGTCCCTGTCAAACCTGTTTGCTCACAACTGTCTCTTTCTTTCAAGAAAATCATTAAAGCAAACCTGTAGGGAGAGGAGCGCCCCGCCCGCCCGGAGTTGCGAAGAGCGGCTTCTCCCGAGCGCGCGACGCGCGGCAAAGAGCCCCCGAGAGTTGCTCCGACAGGCTCTTGGCGTCCGGAGAACGAACTCCTGCGGTGCGCGGGGCGCCCAGGACCCCGCAGGAGAAGCCTCTGACCACCCCTCACGCCAAGCACGCGTCCCGGGGCCGGGAAGCCGCGGACTCCTCCCGCTCGCAGCCTAGACCTCCCTTAAGCAGGGTTGCCAGGGAGGTCCCAGGTCTCTAGTCTGTGAGTGCCATTGCTTCCAGGGGACAAACAAATTTCACCCAAATTTGCATGCCACTCTCGCCCCAGGCACTCCTTTGCTGGATGTTTCCTAGCACAGCGAAGACCTCAGCAGTGCGCTGCTCACGATGGCAGGCGGCGGCGCTAGCATGGCAGGAGCAAGAGTTATTTGGACTTAGCTAGGTTTCCTTTCCTAAACCTTGGCGGCTACCTGGCTCAGGGGTACCTTGGCCACGTCTTCTGAGCGACGCGGTGACATTGGCCCCTTCTGCTCCTGGCCTCCCTTGGAGAACTTTCGTGGTCTTTTATGCACTTCCCCGGCTGTGGGTCTGACTCCACAAACCTTTGATTCCCTTCCAGTTTCCCAGTTCTTGTATTTAAGTATGTTTCCATAGAGCCGCTAACTTTAAAGATGGAGAAAGCGAGTTACTCTGAGTAAATCACACTGAGGTGCGAGTGACTGACATCTGCAGTCCCCTCAATATTTGCATTTTAAAAAACGAGCTAGATAACCTCCAGGAATCTCCAGGATCGAAAGCAGAGTGATATTTAAGTCAGGGTAGGGCCAAGGGACTTTGCTTACATGGCACTTCCTATGGAAGCATCTCCCTCGCTGTCTATGAGCTCTGACTGCCAGGGCCCTGAACACTTGGCTAGCAGTGAATTTTCCCTCGAAAATTCTTTCGGCTCCTCCCAGCCTCAGGGCTTGTCTCCATTGTTCAAATGGACAATGAATTTCAAGTCCTTTGAATTTGAATATCTCGTACTTCACAAGATTCCTGTTAAGAACTTTTCATCTCTTTATTTGCTGAGTGGGCTGTGTGTGTGTGTGTAAGTGTGAGAGAGGAAGAGTGACAGAGGCAGAAGGGGTTCGTTAGATTTGGGTACCGGAGCCGCCCGGGCCAGTGCCTTTGGCTTCCGCCGAGGGGCGTACTTTCCTGGCCACTAGTCCTGCCCTGGCCTCTGAGGCCCTCGCGGACTCCGCGGTGGGAGCGCCACTTGGGCTGGTTTTTTTGCTGGCGCTACGGGAATGGGCATTGGCCTGCAACCAGAAGCGATGGCACAGGGCCACCGCAGAGTAATTAAGAAAATAATGGAGTTGGAAGCGGGCGAGGGCGCTAGAAATCATGGGACATCGACACAGAACCTGACACCTCGGTCGCCCACTCCTAACCCCGGCTCCCTGCTAAGTCCAAGTCGCGCGACTTGGGAGTTACCACGTTACACTAGGCGGAGCCCTGAAGGCAGGAGAGAGCGGACCTCACTAACCACTTCCTAGCCCAGCCCCTGCCCCTGCGTCCAGCATTGCATCGCAGAACTAGTGTCCAGGCTCTGGGGAAGTTGTGCTTTCGGGAAGCAGAAAGGGCCGCGGGTCTGAGCCGTCCCTGATCTGCCTGTCCTGATTCTCTGTCCTCTTAGCTAGAATACCTGCGCCGGACATCCCCTGACCCTCCAAAAGGCCCACAAACGTCTGGTCCTGGTAGAGGAAGGGAGTGAGCACTCAGCCTAAAAAGAGGCTGAAAAGAGTCAAGTTTCCTCTTTGCTGCAAAGTGGAAGAGCTGTGCTGCTCAGCGCCAGTGGCCATTTCCAAACTTTCCCGCTTGGGTCGGTAAGAGAAGCAACTCATACGCAATGAGTACATTCGGGAAAGTGTGGGAAGAAACTTCAGAAAATCCGCCAGCCGGCCGGCTGAGGCCCAGCACAGCGAGGAAACTTAAGGCGGGACCGCCGCTGGACTCCTGTGACCTCACTAGGCCACCGGGGTTCCTTCTGCTTTCAGGCCTCTGCACTGCCTGCTGCTCCCTGCTGGACAGCTCAGGCTCTCCCGTGACATTCCCACTTGGATGCACCTCTGAGCCCTCCTGGTGCTAGTGCGGCGGTGAGAACTGGGAGAGACGGGAGAGAAGCGCGGCTGCCTAGGCGAGCTCCGCACACCCGCCCAGGGGGCGACCGGCTGAGAGTCCCAAGCGCGGTTGAGCACCTCGCGACTTCTGGCAGCCCTGCCGAGTCCCTGCTGGATGTCCCGACGCCCCGCCCGGGGACCTAGGGAGGTGGGAGAGAGTGGGAGGGAGCGGGCAGCCTGGGCGAGCGCCCCGGTCTCCTTACGCCCGGCACCCCCAGTGGCGCGGCGCGTCAATGGGATTTGCACACTCGAGGTGTAACAGCATTACTGCATTAATTACCATTTCCATTTCACGTCCAGATTGTTTACTTATCTGCGGGAAACATATGTCGGGAGAAGTTCACATTCCGGATTCTGCTCCGCTGCCCAAGGTGCAATTCCGGGGAGGCGGTGAGGGGGAGGGGAGGGCTTCGGATTTTTTATTACACCCTCTAGCCTTATCTGCCGCTGTAAATTATGAGGATCCTCCATTGAGCGGCATATGGAGATTATATACTTTTTTGAATATCGTTTCCCAAAGCCTGCAGATTTTCACTTTGAAATGAAACAATCCTCCGCCAGCTCCCCCGGAGCCAGGCGTCTCCCGCGCTCCCCCGCGCGGCTCGGGGACCCTTGTAGCCAGGATGAGCGCGCACCTTCATCCCCAGTGCCGCAGCCAGAGCCCGGTGAAAGACCTCTTTCCCCAATCCTAAAATAATTGCCCAGGGAAAACCCATCCATGGTCGATGTTTGAAAACCGAGCCAGCTCTGTTTGCCTGCACCTTGCCCCCGGACTTCTGTGCAGTTTGCAGCTTTTTTTCATTGTGGATACCCGCATAGACGCGAGCCCATTTCTGCCCTGTTCCTAAGCGGTGCGGCTTCAAACACGCCGCAGGGGTCGAGGTGTTCACCTGCCCACAGCAGCCTGGCTCCCATTCAAGCATCTCAAAGCTTCTCGGGCGCATCGGTCTTGGGACAACCGACTTTGGCTTCTTTGTCTGAAAGGCAATGGAAGTGGCGGGGAACGTGCCCCCGCTTGAGCCTGCTTATTATGAACCCTGAACGGAAATCCTGCTTGGAAGGCAACTGCCTCCCTGCTCCCGGGTAAGCAGGACCAACAGAGAGCGCGCTGACTGAATCCCATCTTTCTTATCTCTCCGAGACTCCTTTCAGGCTGAGATCAGAGAGGGAAGGAAAAAGAAGAGAGAATCATTGTTCTTTTTTTAATTTAATATACCAAGCCACCCGTTCAGGTCATTTATATGCTTAATTTAGTGATAAAAGTCAATAAGGAGAATTACAGGATTCTTCCTCTATTCCTTTTGACCACATTTTTCTACAGTAATTGGGAAAACAAAATACACACGCCCCCCTTTTCCCGTTCAATGCTTTGTCTGCCGTTATAATAGGTGTACTTTAGTAATGTAATTGTTTCTCTTTTTTAAAAAGATATAAGGGGAAATGTGCTTTTTAAATGATTATTTTTCAGTTTGCCTAAGTTGCAGAATTACACACATTCCTTTTATAAACACCGTCCCTCAAAAGCCAAACTCAGAAATTTCTTTGAAATGCCCATTTTTATGACTTGGAAATATCCTGTGGGGAACAGTATTGTGATGTTAGACTAGGGACAAGTAAATGGACCAAAGCAATGAAATTAAGGCAGATAAGAAATAAGACGGGAAATGGGAAAACAAACAGATTCTTTTCCATTAAGTATTGTTTTGAGATTTCTAATTTTTTCAAGACCTCTAAGAAAATTGTGAGGTGTCACTTCTCCCTTCTGGGTCTATCTGTAATTGAATCTAGGTCACTATTCTAAAGCAAGAAAAGTCCGCTTCCCACTTTCCTACATCAGGCTGAAATTTGGGGGAGGGACAAGGGTCTTGCAATTTCATTTAAAATGTAATGGTGGATGAACTGATAAGCAAATAGGGAAAAAAAGAGTCTGCTTAAAAGAAAAAAAAAGGCATGGTTTTAATATGCTCCAGATGGGGGGAAAATGATTTACATGAGAGTTTATTTCCTCTTTGCTGATATGAAAGAATTACAGATACAAAACCCACTGATCTATAGAATAAAAAAAGAAAAGAAATGTTATTTTCCTGTAAAGGTGTCAGTTCATTTATATTCATTTAACCATCCATCCATCAATTCACTTTCTCACTCCTTGCACATTCTCACTGGCTCTGTTAAACCTTCCCCTACCAATACACTTTTGCTAGAATATGCAATTGAGTTTTCTTTCTTTAAAATAATATGAGATTGAGATGAAGTAGGTAAAGAGAGATGGGTTTGTTTTTGCTAAATGATTATCCTGGATTATTTAACATTATGATTAATGCTTTTAGGGCAAAATTTAAATCATATTCACATCTCATTATTGCTGCAGTTTGAGTTAAAAGATATGCAACCATTTTTCTATAAAATGTGCATGCTATAGAAAGGTATTTATCAGTTACAAACTTTCCTGTAATGTAGGAAATGTAGCAAAAGATGAGTCAGATGTTGGGTCAATAATGCATTGTTTCATTAAAATAACTATTATTATGGGTGTGAACACATGCACATTTCCCTGAGGATTTTCTGCTTGGTCAAGGTATGAGCAGCACCAAATCTTTAAAGTTTCCAGGACTAAATAAGTGTGTGGTAAAATTTGCATATAATATTGGGAAGGAAATGAGAGGTGTTGTCATTTGGGGACTTGCGAGTGCTGGAGCATATTACATAAGAATGGGTTTTACTTTTCATGAAATAAATGATGACCAGCATGACACTTTCTCCATATTCTCCCAAAGAAATGGGTAATGTAGTGTCAACCCCTGTTTTAGTAACATTCAAATATATGATTGGAGACCTGCAGACCTAAGCAAGGACAAAATCGACCATCAAAATCTGATGATGGTTGTCACAAGTAGGAAAAATAGTTAAATTGTCTAAGGTAGCAATCCATTTACACAGAATGAAGCTTTTCCAGACAGAAGGCTAATTCTTTCATTCTTTTTTGTTCCTTCCTTAGCCCTTCTTCCTCATTTTGTTTAGTTTTCCTTGTTTACATGTACATATTAATGATGGATCAGAAATTTCCTCTGTAGGTCTCCATAAATTTTCAGCATCATGCTTTGTCTTGTCTGTTCCTTTCTGGTCTTTCTTTCACTGGGGCAATGCATTTTCTTACCTACCTAATTTTTAATCAAACAAAGTAAGTATGAGGCAAAAGGAGTAAGAGTTTAGCCAGAAGTTGAAATGTCTCATGTGGATTTTTTGCCTCAAACTCTATAGTTTGTTTTTTGTTTTTTGAGTAATGGCTTATGATATAAATCAGCAGGGTGAGTGGACAGTTTTAAGACATTTTAGAATTGCTTCTTACTATTGCCTTCTACATCCTGAGCTCATCAATATTGGTGATAATTACATCTAATCAGAAGGTTCCATTTGCTTTGCATCATCCTTGAGGACTGAATTGACAAAGAACTGAAGGCCTGAAAGCGTGTCATCTATAGAAGAGGTGAGCTGAACTTTTCTGTCCGAAAATACGTTCAATTTACAATAAGACATTTATGTATTTATATGAATAAGGTATGCTTTGAGCTAGTGTGAACACAAACTTGGTGTAAACACAGATGACTGTCTCTTGGTTGCTGTGGCAGTTCCATTAGCACCTGGAGTTCACACCAGTCTTGTTACCACAAGGCTTGGTGAAACTCAAAGTGTATCACAAAAGCATAGCAATGTTCACCGCCAACCTATCAGATGGGAAGATTGGAATCAGGAGGTCAATCTGCTGTCTAAATTAAACTACCTTAGTTCTCTGGCAGATGGTTAAAGATGCTCCAACGTTTCTTGAAAACATATTTTATAATAAGCATGTGAAATGAGTGACAGTTGAGATAGGTTTAGTTTTTTTATTTCAAGAAGAGACATTTCAATGGTAATTATGAATCCAAGCCCTGTGACTAGGTCTCTTTCTGTAGCAGCCTCACCCTTCTGCAAGAGGCCTCTTCTAAAGCTTTCTTGGAAAATCAAGAGCTTCTGCCTTTTGGGAAACATCTTCTTGACCTCCCGTGGCAAATCTTAGAGGACATTCTACAGGAACATTTTCTTTTTGTACTTTTTGTCCTTATGGAAACAGAAATTAGGTTATCTCCACTAAGCTCTAGTGTGTAACAGAAATAGGATGGACATCTGAGATCATCAAACCCCCTGAGAGAAGATCTCTCATCTCCTTATGAGACAACCTGCAGGAAAACAGGTAAAGATCATTTGTGATAAACTGTTGCCAGAACATAAAATGACCATTATGACTTTACTTTTCTTAAATGTGGAGGGCTCAAGAGTAAAATAAACTCAGAAGAAAAAACATCCTTTTGATTGAGACCAAAAAAGGATATGAATTAATTTCTGTCATTTGGTCATCCTCTAAGTTTCAACTGAAAGTCAAAAGTATTTCTTTAGTTAGTAAGGTGAAAATTAGTTGAAAAGGACGTGACTCATGAATGCATTTTTCAACCTTTATGGTTCTAATTCCTTGCTTTCCTGAATGGCAGCCAGTTTTTCTGCTACCCAGAGGAACTCAGATCTGTCATGCTAAGGTTCTGCACCACTGTTGACGAAAATGGTGGAAAGGAGGTAACGAAGGGATCAGTACACCACCGCCAATTAATTCTAACAATTGGCCTTTAGCTCCCTACTGATGGCATCAAGTTCACTCATATACCCTCTCTTGATAAAAGAGGGCAGCATCAACAGCTCTGACTGTTGTGCTGGGAGAAATCTATGACACTTAAGACACAAAACCTGGAGTATGATCAGACTGGAAGAATCCCAGAACAGAATAGAGATAAAAATTTTGCTTGGTGCAAAAACCAAAGGCTGAGCACCAAGCCTCAGACCATGCTTTTAATGGAGTCCCTAGATTAGATGCAGAAAAAGAAGCCAAAAAACTTGCAATTTTACTCTCATGTTCAGTGACGGTGTCTGGATTGGTGGGAAAACAGTCCATTGTAAGTGAATGGGTAAGATTTTGATTTCTTTGAAATCAATGGCTGAAAGAAAATTCAATATCATCAATTGTGTTTAGCTACCCCCCCCCAGCAAATGAATTAAATATGATTTTTTTTTCATCAAAACCTGTTTTAGGGATATGTTTTAATTGGTTGTATCTCTTGCCAGGACTCTGAAGATTTGTCTCCATCTTCCTGGAGATGTACTCTGTTTGCAATAGTAGGCTTCTTAGATGGGTGCTAATTGAACATTTTGTGCAAAGGAGCTTATGTCTTAGGATCTTCATCTTGTTAAATTCTCCCCCAAAGCACTATGAGGTAGGTACTTTCACTCCAATTTTAGATACAAGGAAACTAAAACTCACAGACATTCAAAGGACTCATCCCAAGAACTCACGGGACCCACAGTGTAGCTGCTATATACCCAAGTTCACTGTTTTCCCATCTAATATTTATAAAATGAAGGGCTCACTAGAAGTGGGTACTCGTGAAATGTATGACTGAGGAAGAAAGGAATGGGGGAAAGGCAAAGTTTAGGGGTAAAGCAAAGGAGCTGAAACCCCTTCCCTTTTTCAGGTTAACAGTAGACTGTAGAATCAGATCTCCTGTCACCAAGCCCTCTCACTTGTCGGTTCCACACTCAGCTCTCAAGGCTGGACTCTCACTGGCTGCTTCTAAGTCTTAAAGACATAGCCAGGGACGGGGCATCACCAGGATGGTCCTGAATCCTCACAGATTTGAGGGCACATTCACAGACACAGATTTCCTACAGTGCCCAGCAGATGAGCCTCAACCCCTCCCAGACCCATTTCATGATGCTTACTCCAGAGAGGCCTCTTTTGCCAGACAGCTTAGCAATTGAAGGTATAATATGTTGAGAAGGGAAAGAGGAAATATTTCTGAAAGTCTTTTTCTCGTTCTTCTGCCCTTAATCGCATTTAGTAAATCTGTTACCCTGATCATCCCTTGAATTTCTCAGCTAAGATTCTTTAAATCCACCCAGCCTCTGTGTCTTTGCCTTAAGACGAGAACAATGTTTCTTGCTTGCTCAGACCACTGTGAGCTCTTGTATATCAACCAGAATATGCCAAGTGGTTTTCATATTTCCTTGCTAATAATAGTCTGTATTTGATGTATCTTTCTGGAAAAAATCAAGGTTTGCCATAAAAAAAATTCTGGTCACTATATTTCCACTTAAGTCAATATCGGGAAATTCCAAAGCTTGATTACTTCAGGTACAACTTTTACAGAACTGCTCTGGAACATGCTTGTTTACTCCTTCTTCTGGTGTTAGAATCACACCCTCAATTGCAATACAGATGATTCTTATCAAGTCGCACACAAAAAAATGAATGTGTGAAGCCAGAGGAGCAAGTCCATAGAGAACTGAGAGCCAGAGACCTGTGAGCAAGATTTGATAATTTTATAAAAATTTTAAGTCTATTGAAAATGCTATTTGCCTTCCTAAGACTTGTATTTGTGAACTGCAATTGACGACATGATCGCTTGTGCTAATTACAGTTTTACACCAAAGGACTGCAGAGCAGTGGCTAAATGTGTTGGGCAGGTTTCTCACCAACACTGACAGCAAGCCCTGATGAGGATGGGAGGCAGAGTAAATGGGACACCAAGTAGAGCACCAGTGCTGGGCCTGGTTCCTGCCCTTTGATAAGGCACTGAAGGTCAGGGCTGGCCAAATTTTCTTCTTTCCAATTTTACCATGACAATTTTAATCAGATTCATCTATAATGTTATTTACTTCAGATTTTTCTTTAAGTTGACTCATTTTTTTTTCATTTTAGCCTTAACCTAAGCAATAATGTACATGAATCATAATTTTGCTGTGGTAGATTTTTTTGTAATATTAATTGAAATTAAAAATTTTCCCCTGTAACAGAGATAATTATCTCAAGTCACTTTGCTATACACTGAGCTAAAATGCTCATTTTACCATGGAGGAAAATTAGGAAAGATCAGGGGAGTTAAATCATTTTTCCAAAGTTGCACAGCCTGACAACAGAAAAGGCTGGTCTTTTAGGTATTAGCTTAGAATTTTTTCCTTCTATCATTTTTCTCAGGGGCAAAAAGCAAAAACAAATAAGCAAACAAACAAAAAAACCATTAAGCAACTAGCACTATCTCTTAGGGGAAGTGGGCGTGAATATTTACCAGGTTCTCTCATAAAGTTTAAGTTCTTTCTTAGTAGTGCTAAACCATATCTTGCATACTGAGAATGCCTTCAGTATGTTGTATGTTAATTATATTGTGTAAAACCTAGCACATTGCTACAGGAGTGGCTTGATGGGAAGGAGGACCTGATAGGCTTTGAGAGCCTGGGGTCTAACAAGGTCAGGTGAGCAGGACACTGCAGGGAGGGAAGGGAAAGACCACTACCCATGAGCAGTCCAGTCATGGGCAAGTTACCCATGTCAAGGAACAGTCTCCTCTCAGATGGGGTTCAAGTCCTGCACGAAGCCCCAACAGCCTGCCTTCCCTAGATAACTGTTTTCACTTGGAGCATGTTGTGGCCTTAGAGAGCTGAATTCTTGCTCTGTGGCTTTTCAAAGTCTATGATTGTTTCCAACATTGCGTGGCCTCATATTTGTCTCTCCGAGAAGACTCCAAAGTATTCTTCAGTAAAAGTAAAGAAAACCAGTGAAACAGTTTAGCTTCAAGGAAGGGAAAAGCACCCAACAAATCGAATATTTTATTGCAAAGTGGTACTGGTTTTGTTATTTGTTCGAAGGTCTAACTGGTCTTCTAGACCCACAAGCTATTTTTTTTCCTGCCACCAAATTTCTCCTTCAGAACTAATTCGCAGCTCCAAGCCTCCTGGGGTGCTCCTCCACTGGGAGGAATGTGTGGAACCCCTCCCAGCTTACAATGCTTCCAATTACCCAGTGGCAGGTGTTATTTTAAAGAAGTAGCTGGAGCTGTGAGAAGTTAAATGACTCATCTACAGTCACAAAGCTGGTATGAAGAGGACCTGAAACCCAGATCTTTCCCCATTTGTTTACATTCTTGCTGTCACCCTATTAGACCTCTAGACCTGTGTCTCCTAATCTCTTTCTTTCCTCAAGTCAACACATATTTCTCCAGAGTCTTGGGGTCCTACCTAGGTCCTCACTTGGCAACAATAATTAATTAATTGGGACCTTTCTACTTCAAATTTGTTTTGTCTTTCAAAGGTTTTTAAGGCTAAGATTAGCATTTTGGCCAATCACTTGGGTATTAAGAGTTAGATACTCTAGCTTGAATCCCAGATCTGCTTACTAGCTGTGCCAGCTCCAGCAAACTGCTTAACTTCTCTGTGCCTCACCTATCAGCAATATGAAGACAGGAAAGTCCTTTTAGGTAATTACAACCCCAAAGACCTCACAGGATTACTTTGAAGATTAAAGGACTTGTGATTGTAAAGTGCTTAGTACCTTGCCATACAATTAACTGATATTAGCTATAATCTTGACTGTATTACATATTTTCTTTCACTTTTTTCTTTTTGCTATATTGTAAGTTGAAACAAATATCAAACCAAGAGTGCTAATTCCCTAACCAGGAATCAAATCCAGGCTGCAACAGTGAAAGTTCAGGACTTGAACTACGGACTAGAGGATGGAGCAATCCACATTTTTAAAAAATCCTCTTTTGAATTCAGGATCTTTCCCCATATATTTGCACACTGAATGAGAATATCAGGTTCTGTTCTGTCCATGTCTTCAAAGTGACATTATTTAAAAAAAAAAAAAAGAACAAACTTACATTATACTTAAAAATAAAAAAAAAAAACTATGAAGAGAGTCTTCAGCCTTTCTCTCATTTCCATGTGTCTACAATTTTTTTTTTTTTTTTTTTGCAGTTTTTGCAGTTTTTGGCCAGGGCTGGGTTTGAACCTGCCACCCTCCGGCATATGAGGTCGGCACCCTACTTCTTTGAGCCATAGGTGCTGCCCCGTGTCTACAATTTTCCCATCATTTTAAAATGTTATTTCTTTTCTTCATGGCATCATTGGGCGGATACGCATAATTTAGAATTTTTTAATTGAAAAATCTTATTTCCTCCCAGTTATACTGAAAAGAAAAAAAAAAAAAGCTCTCCTATTCCAGACACATTGACCCTTTTTGGCAGTTAGGAGTTGGAAATGGCAAGGAGATTTCAAAGCATTTCTCAGCAGTGAGGCCAGAGAAAACATTATCTATCTCTGCCTGTTCTCCAATTCAGCATCCCCCGACCCTGTTTTTATCACAGTCCTCTAGGTAACTGCAGCTGTGAAGGCCCCTCTTCCTGTGTTCCCTGGGTCTTCTTTCCCAGTGCTTGGAAATTCTTAGCTTCAGCTGTCCCTCTAGGACCCACTTCCCCAGGCCTTGTCTCCCCCTCCTTTTCCACCTGTGGTCTCCCCTCCCTCTCTCTTTATTTACATTCCTACCCCAGCTTCCTTCTCTTCCACTTCTCCCTACACCTTCACTCCTTTATTCTGTAGTCATTAAGTGCTAGTCACTTTCAGGCACATTTTGGTGCTAAGAATTCAGAGGGGACAAGGCCAACTTTCAGTGATGAGAATGAATATAATTCTGTTCTGACATTACCTGTGCTTTATTAACTCCATCCAGTTTTCAGCCACCTACTGCCTGTGTAGCCATAAGCTCTATGTGTTGTACATCTCTCAGGGCCAGTTTACTTATCAGTGGAAAGAGGAATTAAAATGGGAAACCCCACCCTTTGCTGCAGATGTGCTAGGAAAATTAAATGAGATAACAGGCAGGGTGCCCAGGCTTGTGCCTGGCATATACAAATGCCTGTGAAATGTAATGATCATCATATGTTATTATTAAACTCTACGTAACGGTAGAAACCAACGGAGTAAACTAATTTATTACTTCAGACATCTTTTCTCTTTTTCCTTTCCTATGATATTTAGGCAGGAAGCCCTGTATACTTTTTAGAGTCAATTATTTACTTATTATTTATATAGGGTGTCCATAAAGTTCATGTACAATTTAAAATGTGTGCAATTTAAAATTGTACATGAATTCTATGGACACCCTGTACAATCCAGATTAACTTGATAATCTATTTTGGGTTTGGTTTGGTGTGATTCAAGACAAGGTCTCTCTCTTTTGCTCAGGCTAGAGTATAGTGGTATCATCATAGTTCACAGCAACCTCAAACTCTTGGGCTTACTCGATCCTCCTACCTCAGCCTCCTGAGTAGCTGGGACTATAGCTATGTACCACCATGCCTGACAAATGTCCATGTTTTTGCATAGACCTGATGGCATGTCAGAGTAATAAACTAAGAGAGAAGGTTGGGTCCACACCTTCAGGGTCAGCAAATAGTGTTTTGACCTAGATAGAATGGAGAAAGAGCTTGTAAGAACTATATTTTAAAGCTGTGGTGTGTACATATCTGGGACTTTAGAAGTTCAGAGCTGAGAGAAACTTTTGAGAGCTTTGAGGTCAGCCTCCCATTTTTACATAAAGAAGTCAAGGACCAGGGAGGGCAGAGTGCCATTGTGAAGGTCACAGAGAAGACCATGGCAGAGCAAAGTCTTTGGGTGCCTATCTCTATGTGAACTTACTTCACAGTGCTGCCAAAACAATGGATGAGAAAATGAAAATTTTAGCCCATTGATTGGGGCTTTTTTTGATCCAGAATAATTTTGTTTTTATGCCTGTATATATCTGAAGCCTCCAACGGAATGGTCTGCAGGCTCCGTGATGGACAAGCAGCGCTAACACTGGTGGTCAGAGCCATAGCTGCCCGCAGGTTTTCTCCCTCCCCTGTGCTGGGGTTTTGTGTCCATCCTCTCATTCCACGTCTACTCCAACTCTTCAGGGTAGATGTGATTCTGTCCTGAGGATCCAGGAGGCTAAGTACCTTGCCCACCATCCTAACAGACCCAGGTTGATCCTGAGATCTGTATGTCCACAAGGACATGCGCTTTTCCCTGTGTGGTGCTCAGAACTGACTTACTGAGAAAGAAACAGGAGAGCAGAAGTACAGAGCACGGGAGGACAAGGACCGGAGGAGGAAGGTGAGCACGCTTGGAAAAGGTAAGTTTGCAAAGAATGGAGGGTAAGTAGGTATGGGGGCATGACGTGTAACAATAAAAACAAGTCTAGTCTGCAAAAAATGGGTCTTTTTATTGCCTCATACTTAATTTTTGTATCATTTTAAAGGGCTTATTGTCTTTATTTAAGACTGGCTTTTTTGCTCAGCATAATTTCTTCCATTCCTGTGACATTCTTGGAAAGGCAAAAATGCAGTGAGGAAGAATAGATGACTGCTGGCTGGTGGTTAAGGGCAGAGGGACCAGGAGGAAATTACTGAGGTGCTAAATGGTGCTGCACCCTGATTGCAGTACTGGTTGCATGAATCTATCCACATGTAAAATTTATAGACCTACATGCCAAAAACCCCAATTGTACTATATGTTCATTCTTTTCGAATTTACTTACTTATTTTAAATGGACCTATAAAATTGTTTGTATTTATCATGAACAGCAATGCTTAAAGTATAAATACATCTTGTATATGCATTTTTAAACTAAAACAAAAATGTTACAAAACAAGGCACAGAAACTCATGGAAGTACACTTGGGTTGTGTTCATAGCCAAACAGAAGAATCTCATTAAATCCACCACCCTTCAGTATGACCCCTGGTGCTTCTCAAGTCTGATATCCAGCTTACAGCTGGCCTTGCCAGGGTACCAGCTGAGGGCCAAGAGCTCATTCTTCATAAGTCCAGAAGAAGAGCCTCGCTCTTTCAATGGCCCCTTCAATCCATCTGAGTCAGTAGGAATGGGAGTGGAGATGGATAAGGGAGGAAGTCACATTTGGGTGGAAATCTACGTCTTACTAACAAGATGTATTTTTTATAAGAGGCCTCTATCATCCTAGAGTGTGGATGGCATTTCCCCTAAACCTATTATCTTATGAAATTAAATACAGGCGAAGAGATTCTCTAAAACAGAATATTACTCTAAAGTAGCATTAAACCCTCTTGCAACTATAATAGCAACTCTACCATGTACCGAGTGCCTACTCAAGGGATCAGGCATTTTACCTACACGCATCATCTCCATGCTTCTTCACAGTCCTCCTGCTGAGGAAGCTGTCATTTCCCCATTGCTCACATGAGGAAACGAGAGGTGAGACCACTGAGCACAGTTACAAGACTGACCTGTAGCCAAATTGTGATTTGAATCTAGTTCTCAGATTCCAGAAGCTGGTTTCCCTCCTGTCACTTCCACTGGCCACTTCAACTGGGTTTCCCCAGTCCTACTGTGGAGCAGCCCTGCCCTACTTTCTGCTCACTTGCCACCAAAGGCAACCCTATTTCCCACTCTGCCCACTTGGTGTCCTCACAACCCCGATATGACCTTTAAAATCTGTCCCTACTCTGACCCAGCCCCTTGAGAAATTTGTCCCTGCTTTGAATCTGCCAATTTCCAGCCCTCCCAACTTTCCCCTGGATGCTCTGGGAACTTTCACCAGTAACTTGGAAACAGAGAAGAAATACACAAAGTCAGACCTAGTGTCCAGAGGGTTAGCCACCCTTGTCCTACAGACCTTGTTACAAATGGCAGTCAGACTGTTGGCTTCAAATCAAAGACTGTTATTCTCTCTCTCTATCCACAGATGTAAGTTTTAGGGGGAAGCTCAGCCCCTATCTTGTCCAAGCTCTAGGGATTGCAGTGATTTTTGTGGGCAGACCTGGGAATCTAGTCATCATATAGAGCTTTGCTCCTCACAGTGTGTACATCAACATCAACTGGAAACATGTTAGAAAGACAGATTGTCAGGCCCTGCCCACACCTACTCAATCAGAAACCCTGGGGCTGGGTCCAGCCATCTAGAAAAAGCCTGTGGATTATTCTGAAGCACAGGAAAGTTTGAGATCTGCTAATCTAGACCTCAGCTTCTCCAACCATAGTGTGCATGAAAGTCACCCAAAGAGAGAGTTATGAGATTTAGCAAATAAAAACAGGTGCACTTATGGGATATGCTTATACTAAAAAAAAACACACATTGTTTATCTGAAATTCAAATTTAATTAGAAGTCCTGCATTTTATCTGTCAATTCTACCTGAGTATTCCTTTTTAAGTGTACTATTTGATTCAGTAGATCTAATATGAATCCTGAGATTCTGTATGTTCAACAAGCTCCCAGGTGATGGGGGCACAAGCTACCAAACCACACTGATAGCAAGAATCTGGAGCTATTTGATAAACACAGATTCTTGAGCCCTCCTATTTACTGTACCAGTTTTTCCAAGGGAAAATTTGATTTGGAATTAACCCAGGGGCCACGTGTTCTGAGTTACAGACATCTCATTTGTAGACTTTGAGGAGACATCCTGTAAATTCAGGGTCTGCACAGATGAGCCCTGACTGGGGTGGCTTTGCTGAGAGGCGGGAAGGAGAAGGAAGCTTACTGGGATTGACAGTCATTTCACTGTGCGAGTGAGGTCTCAGGAAATAGGAGGGTTGGTGCAGCAGCAGGAAGAAGCAAAACTTGGGTTGCTCTTCCCCAGGCCCTCCTAAGACAAGGAACATCTCCATGTGCAAAATGCTAGTAGGCGCACTCACTGAGCCCTTCCTGGGTTGAAAACTCTAGGTGATGTCTCATTTCAGCTTATTTTCAAACAACGCTTTATGATTCTTTCCGCCTTGTAGTAGACAAAGAACCCAAGACTCAAAAAGTGCTAAATAACCTAAGGTCATCCAGTGAGCAAGACCTGGAAGTCAGGATTTGAACATGGGTCTGCTCTGCAGCCTCTCTTGACTGCACTGTGTTGCTTCCTCAGTGGGAGCGACAGAAGCACAGAGGTGGTTCCAGGACACGTACACATCCAATCCCGTGCAGCTGCAGCTGCAGACTCCATTGTCCTCATGGCATCTGCCTTCAACACCCTCCTGCCTGGGCCTCTCCATCCCATCAGATGGTGCTCCAGAGCATAACCTGCGCAGACTCTGCATGCTCAGTGACTCATGGTGGGAGCTGCTAGAGAGGCCCTGACCACCTACCTCATTAGGCCCATTAGCTTCCTTCTTTTCCTGGGCCAGCTTAGGCATGTATTTATTCTTGATGCACTTCTTTCCCTTTGATCTTCCGGAACAGCCACTTCAATTTAGGTTTCTACCCGAACGTGATGAAATTCTAAGCATGTTCTTACCTCCATCCCAGGTTTCAAGGTGTGTTAAATAATTCCTCTCTATCTGAGGAAATGGTATTGGTCTGAGCCACGCCAGAGTCGGAGGTCCCAGACGAACTAAGGGTAAGGTATAAGAATTTCAAACTCCTAATCCTATTGATTCCCAGTCCTTTTGATCTTTCCAGCCCTTGTCAGAAGAGTTGAGTTTGAGTAATTTAGGAGGGGGGTTGCTGATTGGCTCTGGTTTTATTATGACCTGTTTGTGCCATTTAATTCATAAGAAAAACAGCAGCCAGCTACTGAATCACTTAAGGACACCCTTGCAGCTTCTGCTTTTCCAAAAGCCCAGGCAATTATTTGAGTTTCAAAAAAGTTACTAAATCAGATCATCAGCCTAGGATGGATTTTGTTTTGCCTGTAAGCAACCTCCAATTGTGCTTTGTAGAGTCCACAAGTGAATAGAATAACCAAGAAACACACAGCTCTTTTCAAGGACAGGAAAGGGAAAGAAAAGTAATATTTCCTGAGTGTTTAGGTTGTGCCAGGCACTTAACTCACTTAATCCTCTCAATAGCTTCGGGTTGTAGATCTTATTATCCCCATTTTACAGATTAGAGAGTATAGCCTCTGAGGTTAAGAAACATGCCCCAAGTTCAAACAGCCAGAAAATGACAAGCCTGGGATAAGAACTCAAGTCTGCCTGATTTCAAAGTTATTGTGTTTTCACGCTGTGTTGGTTGAAGAAATTCTTAATGCATCCTGAAAAGTAAGAATACTTGTTTGGTTCTGTTTTGTTGTTTCAGTGCTTTTGAAGAATAAAAAATGGTGTTATTTAAAAGTACTAGGCTATCACTCAACCAGATATCAAGACAAAAGTCACTATAAGCTCTGCTAAAAAAGTGAGAAATATAAATAGATTAGTGGAATGATACAAGAATCTGAGAAACAGCTCAGTTAAAATCAGCAGGGCAGTTGATAGATATTTAATAAATGATTTTGGGGCAACTGAATTTTTATATTAAATATAAAGTTAAATGCTTATCCTACTCCATACATAAAAATAAACTCCAGATGGCTCAAGTACTTAAAACTTAAAAGAAAACAATTTTTTAAAGTCTTTAAAACTATTAGAAAAAATATAGAATACCTTTGTTATCTTAGATCAAGAAAGAGACTAAAAAATCCCAGAAATAATAATGAGAAAAATTAATAAACTTGACTAGCACAAAATTTAAGTTTTTGTAGAACAAAAAGCCCAGCTTACAAAGTTACAAGATGGGAAGTACCCTAGAGAAGATATTGGCAAGATTTACAACAGTCGAGAATAGTATTAAGAAACAAACCAAAAACCTCCCACGAATCAATACGTAAAGATAGACAACCTAGTAGATAAATGGGCAAAGATTGTAAAACAAGTGGTTCACAGAGAAGAAACCACACCCCCAGAATGAACAAATAAGAATAGTTGTTAAACCCCAAAGGAAAATAACAAATAACACAAATGGCAAAATGTTAAGTAATATATCTTTATTAAGTATGGGTGAGGCTATGTGCCAATAGAAACATTCACCTATTACTGGTATCAATGTAAATTTGCACAGCCATGGTGGAAACCATTTTGGTAATATCAGGTTAAAATTGACAATGTGCATAATCACTCAGGAACCCACTTCTCAACCACGTATGCCGAAGAAACTCTCATGTAGATGCAGGCCAGCTTCATGAGCACATCCAGTCTCGCAGGACTCTGCCATAAGAAGGGCCCTCTGTTAAGTTAAATGCTCTGTTTTTACCATTTGAAATTCTTAGTAATTTTACTTTTGCACTTGTGATTTTAAGTGATGTTGATGGGACAGTGGAGCATGTCGAGCAGAGGAGATAGGTACAATAAGCCTGTCCCATTACACATAATGTTCAAGATGCCCCATGAACACAGAATTCCAGTAGACCCATGACACAGGAGAGTTCAGCAGGACTCAGAGCAAGAACAAGGTAAGCAAGGTGTGTGTCCAACTGAGTACATGGGGGAGCTGACCCCTTAAAAGGCCACACTTTCCCTTTAAATTGGAACTTGCTTCAAATGCAGAGAAACTGGCAAGCTAAGAAACATGAATGACCTTGTTGTACCCTAAATTACTCATGTTACTTCCTGTATTAGTCAATCCCTTATACTGGACATGATGGCAGAAAATGAAAGGGAAAGATTAGGCAACCCATAGTTCCTTTCTCTTTCCAGCCTTTCTTACTCAACAGTAAGTCAATGGTATAGAATGTTGCTGGACTGTGCATGAGTCGAGAAATGAATTACAAACAATTGTTAGGCTCGGCACCCATAGCACAGTGTTTACAGCCCCAGCCACATACACTGAGGTTGGCGGGCTCGAATCTGGCCTGGGCCAGCTAAACAACAATGACAACTGCAACAAAAAAGAAAATAACGGGCGTTGTGGCGGGTGCCTGGTAGTCCCAGCTACTTGGGAGGCTGAGGCAAGATAATCGCTTAAGCCCAAGATTTTGAGGTTGCTGTGAGCTGTGACGCTACAGTACTCCACTGAGGGTGACAGTGAGACTCTGTCTCAAAATAAATAAATAAATAAATAAATAAATAAATAAAATAAAAATAGAAATAATTGTTAGTTTTGTGCAGTTTTTCCACTGTTCTGGTAAGAATGAAAGACATACACGTAGGGGCTGCAAAATACAAGACATATGATTTCACGTACAAGCTAAATATGCTTGTATTTGCATTTAGAACAGATACTAAAAATATATATATGTATATAAAGATGAAATGGTAATTTACACTTTTAATTTTTCCTAGAACAATACTAGAATGGCAAATAAAAATAATACCACCATCACAAGTCAAGAGAGAGATCATGGAAGAAAAGAAAAAGCACATCCATTTTATATCTTTAATGGCACTTTTTCCCTACATTTTGAACAGAAGTGCTGGCCCCAGAGTTTAATTTCACAATGTGCTACGAATTATGTACCCATCCCTGTGTAGAGACATAAGGAGACATGAACAGTAATGTCCATTTTAGCATAATTGTACCATAAACAACAAACAAATGAAAACAAAACAAAAAGAAATAATTCAATGTCCAGGAATAGGAAAATAAATACATTATGGTATAGCCTATAGAATGAACTATTGCATGGTAGAATTAAATAATCTCCAGTTATCCATGGAGATTAAAACAATGTTGAGAAGAAATTCAAGCTAGAGACCATTACTTGAGGTATTAGAGCATGCATCTATATAATTTTATAAAAACCTACAAAATTCATTATTTATGGATACATTTATATGTATCATATAGTATAGATACATCGACCAGGCATACATCAAATTTGTGACTGTGATTTTATTTAGGGAGGGGGAGAGAGAATGGCACCAAGAAAAAGAAAATGGAGAATTATAAGTTTAATCTCTTATTTCATAAAAATATGCAAGAAAATATTACCTTTATGAACTTTAACAAAGTGTTGAGCACTGAACACATGGGTTTTATATGCTTTTCTTAGTGAACTCCATATTTTTTAATTAAAAAAATTAAAACATTTTTTAATTAAAAAATATCCTCCTATTTTCTTCTTTTTTTCTCCTGTTTTCTTTTATTTTCTTTAGAGACAGAGTCTTATTTTGTTGCCCTTGGTTGAGTACCATGGCATCACAGCTCACAGAAATCTCCAGCTCTTGGGCTTAGGCAATTCTCTTGCCTCCGCCTCCTGAGTAGCTGGGACCACAGGCGCCCACCACAACGCTCCGCTATTTTTTGTTACAGTTTGGCTGGGGTCAGATTTCAACCCACCACCCTCAGTAGATGGGGCCAGCGCCCTACTCACTGAGCCACAGGCACTGCCCCCATTTTCCTCCTATTTTCAATGAAGTTGACCACTCATGCCTTTCACTGTCCCTCCATTTGAGTTTCCATAAAGCAAAAAGAAAATTTGGTGAGAATGCAGAGTACAGCCCACCATTCATACGTTTCTTTAAACAAGGTACTAACACATCATCCTACCTACTCATCAACATAGGAGCGATGACAGAGAAGCCCAGAGTAAGACTCTTCAGTGTTTGTGAGTGAAGGTTATGCACCTCTTGCCAATCATCTGGCTGGCACAGACACATTGTGCATCCAGTTCCCAGAGTAATTTTTTTTAATGCATGTATCTTTTTAGTCCTGAATTAACTTTTTTTCTAAATTCATTGGACTTTTATGTCCTGAATTTGCTAATAATAAGTACAAAACTTTGTAATTCCAAAAGTTTAGAATCTTCCATTACTTTCTGGAGTATGGTTTCATTCTTGGCGCTGGGTCAGACGAGAGCACAGAGGCTCTTCACTGATGCATGCGGCCCCTCAGCCCTGGCTCGCATGCAGAGCTGTAGTAGCTCCTCAAACTCTGAAGGCTTGAGTTCCAATTTATTTACCACAGGCACAATACAAGATGGAAATTATTTTGGCTGCAGAGGCAAATGTAGCCCATTCATGTATGAAACCATTGCAATAAAAGGAAAAGAAAGTTAATCTAGGAAAGTGATGCCTGGTTTTGGTTTTATTTTTAATCCTCTTCCTTTCTAGATGCTGGCCTCATCACTGGGAATTTGGCTGCTGTTTGAGGATATGCCCTCTTAGGAGCAGCATGGTACAATAGTCCTTGGAAAGTGACTTTCTCAAACTCAGCCCATGATCCACCTTTCTTCTGGCCCTATTCTCCATCTCCATCCCCCACACTGCACTTCCCCATGAGCAAACCCTGCACAGGTAAGTCGAAGGGGACCTCTGTGACAGCTTTAATTGAAACAGCACTTAATTCACAATCTGTGCCTCTGTCACTTTTCTACTCATACTTCAAAACTTGACAAGGATTAAACATGACCAGCATTTAAAGAACAATTCAAAATTTAAGTATCTCTTATGATGAAAGTGGAAGGAGAGGGAAATCTCTACATAAAAGCCAGATGGCATTTAGAATTATTTTAATAACTCATCAGCAATTCATTTTTTATCCAAAATAGTTACAAAGACAGAATTAATCTTTTACAGATAATTTTTAATACTTATTCTAACTTATGTAAGAAATAATTCACAAAATAATTATAGTCTCTCTCACTGACATTTTCGGACAACCACAATTGACTTGAATTTTCCTCATTCTAACTATTCACCCAGTGGAGTGGTAGTGGCAACAGTCAGATCTTTAGTAAATAAAGTTGTAAGAACCATTTAGTGTCTCAAGGTGAACCTGATGCATTGGAGGGAGCTTGCTGAGTCAGGGCAAACTCTTCCAGACCTACTGCTTTCCCTGTACTGTCACTTCAATTCTAATGGCTATGTGGTTAGGAACCTGGAATTTTATCAGCTTATACTGTATCTGCACAAAAATCAATATGTAATTAGCTATCAATTATTTTGGACTCTTGCAGGGAAGATCTAACCAAAAAAACAAAAAGAAAAGAAAAAAGCCTCCCACAAAACTTATAACCCTATCCATAAACAATTAATATTTGTGGTTGGAATATATGATATGATTTATATTGCTACCAACTTGCCTTTCTATGTCTGATTCTGACTAATATGAAAACTGATTTGCAGTTGTGTATATAGCAAGGAAAGGAAGGTAAAAAGTCTGTTCAATGATGGGGAAGGGAGGCATGGGGAAATCAAGCTTTTAACTTACATAATCCACAAAGTTGATGATCTGTAAAGTGAATGCTTTGTAAAAGGGGTAGAGTTTATTTCCCTTTGCTGTTTCTAGCATCTTATGTTCCACTAATTCAGATCAGTGCCAGGTGAGAAAGGGAAGATTGGCGGCCGTTATAATTTCTTTGTTTCCATTTTTTTTTTTTTATTTTGAAGCCATTTTTTTTTGTCAATTGGTTATTAACAAGTCTATATATGATTAAGATTCCAATTAAAAGAAGTGTTTTCCTTTGAAGGCCCTCAGGGCTCAGTTGTATGTCATGTAGCGAGGAGTAGCACTGAATTTGGCGTAAGACTTAATGACCTTATTTACAGCTTCTAAGAAATCCTTCTCAGTAGCAATTTTTCGC
>CAUYRH010105060.1:0-16491 GCA_963574655.1 Perodicticus potto
CAGGCACCTGTAGTCCCAGCTACTTGGGAGGTGGAGGCAGGAGACTCACTTGAGCCCAGGAATTGGAGGTTGCTGTGAGCTTTGATGCCAAGACACTCTATCCAGGGTGACAGCTTGAGGCTCTGTCTGAAAAAAAAAAAATGATGGCAATTTGGAGTTTTGAAGCTTTTACTTTATGGAATAAAAAGTTGGCAACCCCGTGGGCAGCGCCTTTAGCTCAAGGAGTAGGGCACTGGCCCCATATGCCAGGGGTGGCAGGTTCAAACCCAGCCCCGATCAAAATACTGCAAAAAGGAAAAAAAAAAATGTTGGCAACCCTCTGTTCATCTTGAAATCTTCTTGAAATTTTTCTGGTAATCTTATAAAATGTGACATGTCTTTGTCTTCAGAAAGAAAGAACACTACCTAGAGAATGTGACTCCCTGGTTCCCTTGGCTTTTTCTTCTCATTCTTAATTAATGACTTAGTGCCTGGGTTAGCTACTTCATACTCTTACTCACCTTACTTGTGAGTTATTAGCGTGAGTCAGTCTCTCAAGTTTGGGCATTCTGTCAAGATCGTATTTCCAAGCTGGCAGAATGGGTGGTAGACCCTGGTGAATTCTCTTAAGTCACTGTCACCTTTGTCTCCAAAGTCAAGGTCTCTCAAAGTCAGCCAGCCAGCCTCTCTGGCATCATTCCCACTTCTGCATCTCTTCCCTTTCCTTAGATTATAAGGATTACAGATGTATTATGTACATACTTTAGAAAAGCAACATACATTAGGTTAGTGTTTGAAGAACTAGCTTTCGAGGGAGAACTGTGCTTTTTTGTGACCTCTGGTTTTCTTTAGTTTCTTATAAATACAGAAATAGATCAGAAATCTCTAAACTAGCACAGGGAAACACTGGTATAGACCTGGTGTCTAATTTACTGCAGAGTCTTTACTGTGGGGTCATGCATCATAAAATCTTGAAGATGGGGGCTCGGCGCCTGTGGCTTAACAGGCTAAGGCGCCAGCCACGTACACCTGAGCTGGCAGGTTCAAATCCAGCCCGGGCCCACCAAACAACAATGATAGCTGCAACCAAAAAAAAAAAAAAGGGTGGGCATTGTGGCGAGCGCCTGTAGTCCCAGCTACTTGGGAGGCAGAGGCAAGAGGCTTGCTTGAGCTCAGGAATTGGAGGTTGCTGTGAGCTGTGATGCCACGGCACTCTATCCAGGGTGACAGCTTGAGGCTCTGTCTCAAAAAAAAAAAAAAAAAAATCTTCAAGATGGGGATATTTAAGCAATGTTTGCCAAATATATTTAACTATGAAATAAACCACCCATCTTTGTTTTCCAAGGCTTCTTAAGGAAAAGCATTCCACAAAATGCACTTGATAATTCTTGTTTATTCTAAAACAGTGATTCTCAACTAGGGGCAATTTTACTCCCCAGGGGAGAAAAATTTGACAACATTTGGAGACATTTTGATTGTCAAAGTAGGAGGTGCTATTGGCATCTAGTAGGTAGAAACCAGGGTTGCTGCTAAAGGCCCTACACATGTCCCCCACAGCAAAGAATTACCTGGTCTAAAATGTCAGTGCAGTGGTCGAGAAACCCTCAATCTAAACAAGTATTTCCAAAACTTCCTAGTGATAAGAATTACCTGGCATCTTTGTTAAAATATTTAGTTTTCCAGACCCTTGTCCATAAATTCCAGCTCACAGGGTCTGGGAAGGAGTCTTCAACAAGAGCTCCAGAGGATTCTTATTACGGAGATTTGGACCTATAACCTTAACTCATCTACAGTCAGATTGATCTTTGTTTAAGGCAGTAGTTCTCAAACTTGAGCTTGCATCACAGTTACCTGGAGAGCTTGTTAAAGCACACGCTGCTGGCTGTACCTCCAGAGTCTCTGATGCAGCAGGCTACGTGGGTCCCAAGAGTTTGCATTTCTAAGGAGTTCCCAAGAGATGCCACCGTGGCTGGCCCAGGAGCCTCACTTGGAGAGCCACTTGTTTAAGGGGTCCTTTCTCCTGCAGGTGGGGATGCCTCCATCATTCCAATGCTTGAGTTTGAAGATCAGCCTTCCTGTATTATCAGCAGGAATTGGGCCATCAACCCATCAGTAGAAGCCAGTGGTAACTTGGAAGCTCCTGAAAATAGAAAGAATTGTGAAGACCCTGACAGTCCTGTAACCAAAAGGATGAAGCTTGAGCTTAGAACTCCTACCAGGGAGGTTGCCAGCAGTGCAGCTCACCATCAGAGTTTTGACAAACAGGAAAGTGATCCAATCCTACCAAGTGTCAGCAGCTCGATCCTCACTGTAGAGGGACTGGCCTCCCTAACCACAGTAGCCATCAATGGTGCCAAAGCAGTGGACGTTCATAGAACTGGAGCCAAGTGTGTGCCTGGAGAAGCTGGAGACTCAGGGAAGCCTGGTGCTGCATATCACCGGGTGGGGCTGCTCCGAGTGAAGCCAGGTCGGGGAGACAGGACTCACTCCATGTCCTGCAGTGACAAGCTGGCTCGATGGAATGTCCTCGGATGCCAAGGGGCACTGTTGATGCACTTCCTGGAAGAGCCCATCTACCTGACAGCTGTAGTCATTGGGAAGTGTCCATACAGCCAGGAAGCCATGCACAGAGCACTGATTGAGAGGTGAGAGGGTAGGAGAGACAGTCAATTGGAATGATCATTCCCAGAGGCATTTTGACAGTAAGTCCAGTGAGCCTTAAAAATCTCTATACCTGGGCTGAGCGCCTGTGGCTCAATGGGCTAAGGCGCCAGCCACGTACACCTGAGCTGGCGGGTTCGAATCCAGCCCGGGCCCGCCAAACAACAATGACGGCTGCAACCAAAAAATGGCCAGGCGTTGTGGTGGGAGCCTGTGGTCCCAGCTACTTGAGAGGCAGAGGCAGGAGACTCGCTTCAGCCCAGGAGTTGGAGGTTGCTGTGAGCTGTGATGCCACGGCACTCTATCCAGGGTGACAGCTTGAGGCTCTGTCTCAAAAAAAAAAAATCTCTATACCTGACTAGGCATGGTGGCTCTTGCCTGGTAATCCTAACACTCTGGGAGGGTGTGGTGGGTGGATTGTGTGAGCTCATGAGATTGAGACCAACCTAAGTAAAAGCGACACCCCATCTGTACTAAAAAGAGAAAAATTGAGGAAAGAGGATCACTTGAGCCCAAGAGTTTGAGGTTGCTGTGAGCTATGACACCATAGCACTCTACTCAGGGCAATAAAGTGAGACTCTGTCTGAAAAAAAAAATATATATATATATATATATATAGATGAATATCTAATATGGAAGCATGTTCATTATGATTAAGAGCAGTTTAAAGATAAAATGAGTAGCCGGGTGTTGTGGCAGGTGCCTGTAGTCCCAGCTACTTGGTAGGCTGAGGCAAAAGAATCACTTAAGCCCAGGAGTTGAAGGTTGCTGTGAGCTGTGATGCCACAGCACTCTACCGAGGGTGGTAAAAATAAGACTGTGTCTCTAAAAATAAAATAAATAAATAAAGATAATTGAGCTCAGGGCGGTGTCTGTGGCTCAGCGAGTAGGGCGCTGGCCCCATACACCGAAGGTGGCGAGTTCAAGCCCGGCCCCGGCTGAACTGCACAAAAACCCCAAAAAACAAAAAATAGCCAGCCGTTGTGGTGGGCGCCTGTAGTCCCAGCTACTCAGGAGGCTGAGGCAAGAGAAACGCCTCAGCCCGGGAGTTGGAGGTTACTGTGAGCTGCGTGACGCCATGGCACTCTACTGAGGGCGATAAAGTGAGACTCTGTCTCTAAAAAAAAAAAAAAAGATAATTGAGCTCATTTTGGTCTTAATTACACATAGAAAAAATTGTAAGAGTAGGTATACCAAGGTATTAACGGTAATTAAGTTTGAGTTGTATTATGGGTGGTTTTTTCTTCTTTGTTATTGTATTTTCTAATTTTTCTACAGTGTATATAAATTGGTATTATACATTTTTTAAGCCTCTATTATTAGTTTTAAGTTTTAAAAAGATACAAAACAAAGGATGATAACTCGTGGTCTCCTTAAGGGAGGCAGCCAAACCTGACTAATGCTGTAGTAAATGATAGCAGGGCAAAGCCATGGCTAGAAGAAACATCATGGCCCATGTCACATGGGCAGCCCCAAGGTATGACCCAGAATTCGGTATACATCCAAGAGAAATGAAAACATGCATCCACACAAAAACTTGTACACAAATGTTCATAGCAGCATTATTCATGATATATGAGTGAGACAGATGTCCAAGAATGGGTGAGTGGATGATAAACAAAATGTGGTATGAGTATATAATGGAATATGACTTAGCCAGAGAAAGGACTGGATTGCTGAGTACTGATACATGCTACAACATGAATAAACCTTGAAAACATCGTGGTAAGTGAAAGAAGCTCCACACTGTATGATTTCATTTATGTGAAATATCCAGAAAAGGCAAATCCATAAAGACAGTAGTAGCTTAGTGGTTAGCAGGGGCTGGAGAAGGGGATAAAGATGGACTGCTAATGAGTGCAAGGTTTCTTTTCCTTTTTTTTTTAAGAGACAGAGTCTCACTTTATCACCCTTGGTAGAGTGCTGTGGCATCACAGCGCACAGCAGCCTCCCAACTCCTGGGTTTAAGCGATTCTCTTGCCTCAGCCTCCCAAGTAGCTGGGACTACAGGCACCCACCAGAATGCCCGGCTATTTTTGTGTTGCAGTTTGGCCAGGGGCAGGATCGAACCCGCCACCTTCGGTATATGGGGCCAGCGCCCTACTAGGTGCAAGGTTTCTTTTTGGGGTAATGAAAATGTTCTGAAATTACATTGTGGTGATGGTTGTGCAATTCTGTGAATATACTAAAAACCATTGAATTACATACTTTAAATGGGTGAATTCTATGGTTTGTGAACTATATCCCTGTAAATACTTTAAAAAAAAAAAAAAAAAAGGCAACCCTAGGTACTAGTCCCAGAATGTTTTCTGTATTCTGGGACTTGGAGTTGCTCTCTTCTCATTTCGAGACTGGTATCATCATCATGTCGGCAGCTGGTTTGTACAGAAGGTACAAGAGAAAGAAAGGAAGCTTTTATTTATTTATTTTTTTTATTTTTTATTTTTTTTGAGACAGAGCCTCAAGTTGTCGCCCTGGGTAGAGTGCCGTGGCATCACAGCTCACAGCAATCTCCAACTCCTAGGCTCAAGAGATTCTCCTGCCTCTGCCTCCCAAGTGGCTGGGACTACAGGCGCCCGCCACAACGCCTGGCCATTTTTTGGTTGCAGCCGTCATTGTTGTTTGGCAGGACCGGGCTGGATTCAAACCCGCCAGCTCAGGCGTACATGGCTGGCACCTTAGCCGCTTGAGCCACAGTCACCAAGCCAGGAAGCTTTTATATTACAGGTTAATTTGGGATGTTGGTGTATTTGAAGGATGCCTTAGGAAACAGGTGCCAACACATTAATGTCTCTGTTTAAACAGAAACATTGGGCATTCTGTCAAGATGATATTTCCAAGTTTGCAGGTTGCTTGCTTACAGGTTTCTCAGAACCTGTATCAGGAGTGGAATGTGGTGTTACTGCCATCATGACAGGGTGTCGACTTGATGCTTAGTTATCTCTTCAGCGTAATCGGGAAGGATCTTCCTCTAGCCATAAGGTTCTTTGATGAAGATTAAGTGATAGCCATCATAGTGTATATTCTAGCACAGTCTCTTATCCCTTACCCTGATAAATAAACCAACCCACTCACTTCTTAACGTCTTTGAATCCCGCTGAGGCTCAGGGGTAATGGCGTTCACAATCCTAAATACTGTTTTTCTCTTGGCATATGCCTAAACTGAATAAATTTTCCCTCATATTTAGGTGTCAGAATGTATCAACTTTACCCAAAGGCTTTGGAGTTCAAGAACTAAAAATACAGCAGTCAGATTTATCATTTGAACACAGCCGTTGTGCAGTGCAGGCAAAAAGGGCTGACAGCTCAGGCCGACTTGTTCCTTGTGGGGCAGGTAAGAGATCCAGGTTGGCCTTGCCCTGGAGTAACATCTCCCAGGACTGAGAGTGGCCTGGGAGGGTCTGCATCGTCCCAGCCTAGGTTAATAATGTGGGCTTTGGAGACACCCATACTGAGTCAGGTTTATGCTCTATGTGACCTTTGGCAAGCTACTTAATCCTCTCTTGGCCTAGGTTCTTTATCTTCAGATCAGAAGAATATTGGCCGGGCACAGTAGCTCATATCTGTAATCCCAGCACTCCGGGAGGCAGAAGCGGGTAGATTGCCTGAGACCATGAGCAAGTGCGAGACCCCGTCTCTAAGAAAAAAAACATAACTGGGCGTTGTGGCTGGCACCTATAGTCCCAGCTACTGGGGAGATTAAGACAAGAGAATCTCTTGAGCCCAAGAGTTTGAGGTTGCTGTGAGTCACGGCACTCTACCAAAGGCAACGAAGTGAGACTCTGCCTCAAAAAAAAGAAGAAGAATATTATTTATCAGGGTTATTACAAAGATTAAGTGAGAAATTCTGTGTCCATCATCATATAATAAATGCTCAGTAATTGTTAACTATTGTAGTAGAGATGAACCCTCAACCACCTTATACCATTGTACCCTGGAGGCCAAACATCCAAGTAGCACTCATTGTCTCTGACATCCAGCCTTCAGGGGTCTGTAGAGTCAGAGAAATTTTTTTATTAAAATAATTTCCATGTTGGGCACATGGTGGTACATTGCTGTAATCTCAGCTATTGGTAAGGTTAAGGCAGGAGGATCACTTGAGCCCAGGAGTTCGAATCTAGCCTGGGCAATATAGTGAGACCCTGTTCCTAAAACAAAAATAAAGTAAAATAGGGCGGCACCTGTGGCACAGTGGGTAGGGCGCCGGCCCCATATACCAAGGGTGGCGGGTTCAAACCTGACCCGGCCAGCTAAAAACAGCAGTGGCAACTGCAACAAAAAATAGCCAGGAGTTGTGGCAGGCGCCTATACTCCCAGCTGCTCCGGAGGCTGAGGCAAGAGAATCGCCTAAGCCCAGGAGTTGGAGGTTGCTGTGAACTGTGATGCCACAGCACTCTACCGAGGACAACAAAATAAGACTCTGTCTCAAAAACAAATAAATAAATAAATAATAAAGTAAAATAGTTTTGCTGGGAAACTGAAGTGTTAACCCTAGAATCTTTTCTTTTCATAGCCATTAGCTGGAGTGCAGTCCCTGAACAGCCACTAGATGTTACTGCCAATGGCTTTCCCCAGGGAACAACAAAGAAAGGAATTGGAAGCCTTCAGGCAAGGTACAGCATGGGACAGGGGGAAATGGTGGCTGTGAACTCACACTCCTAATTCCAGAACAGGTTTATCGACTCCTCCTCCTCTCTTCAGCAACTAGGGCGGCTCCTGTGGCTCAGTGAGTAGGGCGCCAGCCCCATATACCCAGGGTTCAAACCCGGCCCTGGCCAAACTGCAATTAAAAAAAATAGCCGGGCGTTGTGGCGGGCTCCTGTAGTCCCAGCTACTTGGGAGGCTGAGGCAAGAGAATTGCTTAAGCCCAAGAGCTGGAGGTTGCTGTGACCTTTCGTATCTAACTTCTTTCACTTAGCATAGTATTTTGGAGCTACATCTATGATGTAGCATGTGAGAATACTTTCATGGCTTGAATAATATCCCCTTGTATGGATATACCACTTTATGTTTATCCACTCATTTGTAGTCTTAATCCATTTTGTGTTGCTATAGAGGAATACCTGGAACTGGGTAATTTATAAAGAAAAGAGGTTTATTTGGTTCATGATTCTGTAGGCTGTACAAGAACATGGCACCAGCATCTGCTTCTGAGGGTTTTAGAAAGCTTTTTCTTAAGGCAGAAGGTGAAGACAGAGCAAGGTGTGTCACATGACAAGAGGGAGCAAGAGAGGAAGAGGTGCCAGCCTCTTTTGAACAAGCTGTTCTTGTGTAAACTAATAGAGTGAGAATTCGGGTGGCGCCTGTGGCTCAGTGGGTGGGGCGTCAGCTCCTTATACTGAGGGTGACAGGTTCAAACCCAGCCCTGGCCAAACTGCAACAATAAAATAGCTGGGCATTGTGGCGGGCGCCTGTAGTCCCAGCTACTCGGGAGGCTGAGGCAAGAGAATCGCCTAAGCCCAGGAGCTGGAGGTTGCTGTGAGCTGAATGATGCCACGGCACTCTACCCAGGGTGATAAAGTGAGAGTCTGTCTCTACAAAAAAAAAAAAAAAAAAAATTAAAGAGTTTGTTTTTTTGTTTTTTGTTTTTTTTTGCGACCAAGTTTCACAATGTCACCCTCAGTAGAGTGCTGTGACATCGTGACATAACAGCTCACAGCAACCTTAAACTCTTGGGCTCAAGCGATTATCTTACCTCAGCCTCCAAAGTAGCTGGGACTATAGATGCCTGCCACAATGCCCAGCCATTTTCTTTTTTTTTTTTTTGAGTTAATTTTTTTAATGTGGTATGAGGAAGGAGTCCAGCTTTATTCTTTTGAATAGGATATACAGTTGTCCTAGCACCATTTTTTAGAACGACTATTGTTTCCCCTAGGGAGATTTTAAAAATAATACTTTCTTGGGTTTCACCACTAGGAATTCTGGTTTAGTGGGTCAGGGTCAGAATTCAGGAATCATTTTTGAAACTCCATAGTGATTGGGCTGGCAAAAAGGGCAACTGAAAAGAGGACTTTGTACCTTCAGGTTATCTTTTGCTAAAGTACAGGGCTTGTGAGCTGCTATAAGAGATACTCAGGTTTTATCCCAGGAGGTTCATGCATCTGTCTTATGCATGTGGCTCTTTCTATATGTTTAGCCAATCTCATCACTCTTCTTTTTCCACTGGTCTGGAATAGCCCAGGGGCAGGAGGAAATGGCTTCTCCACCAAAGGCATTTCCATCTCAGTCTGGATTGAAGTGAACCAGTGTAACTGCTGTGGCACTCCTACTGTTTACAGCTTTTTTACTCTCAGTTGCCTTTCAGTTTCTTCATCGTGCCCTTTTAAAAAGTTGAATTTGTAATAAAAGTTCACAGATTTTTTTCTTTTTGACACATGTATTTGCATACCTCAAAACAAAACAAAACTCAGCTTACTTACATCTATTTTAGAATTTTTTCTTTTTTTTTTTTTGTAGAGACAGAGTCTTACTTTATTGCCCACGGTAGAGTGCTGTGGTGTCACAGCTCACAGCAACCTCCAACTCCTGGGCTTAGGTGATTCTCTCGCCTCAGCCTCCCAACTAGCTGGGACTACAGGCGCCGGCCACAACGTCTGGCTATTTCTTTTGTTGCAGTTTGGCCAAACCCACCACCCTCGGTATGTGGGGCCGGCACCCTCTCACTGAGCCACAGGTGCCGCCCTTTATATCCTGTCTTTAAGCAGAAAAGGGGGATAGAGAGAGAGTTCTTCCTCCGTTGCTTCTTTTTTTTTTTTGAGACAGAGCCTCCAGCTGTCACCCTGGATAGAGTGCTGTGGCATCACAGCTCACAACAACCTCCAATTCTTGGGCTCGAGCGAGTCTCCTGCCTCCGCCTCCCAAGTAGCTGGGACTACAGGTGCCCACCACAACGCCTGGCCATTTTTTGGTTGTAGCCATCATTGTTGTCTGGGGGGCCTGGGCTGGATTCGAACCCACCAGCTCAGGTGTAAGTGGCTGGCGCCTTAGCCCGTTGAGCCACAGGCACCAAGCCGATTAACACATTTTATATGTAATATGTACTAGATTTGTATTCTTGCAGTAAAGTAAGCTGGAGAAAAGAAAATATTACTAAGAAAATTACAAGGAAGAGAAAATGTAATTGCTATTTATTAGGTGGAAGTGAATCATCATAAAGGTCTTCATGTTCATTACCTTCACACTCATTGGCTGGGGTGAGGGAGGAAATGTTGGTCTTGCTGTCTCAGGGGTGACAGAAGTAGAAGAAAATCCACGTGTCAGTGCACCCACACGGCACAAGTCCCGTGTTGTTGAAGGCACAACTGTGGTACCTCTTCCTTCCCAGTCCTCCATTCTGTCTGACTGTGCTGACTAGAGCTCGCAGTCCCACAATCTGCAAACAATGACTTGATTTTTGTTTTTCAATTCTTATTCCTTTTTCTCTTTTCTTGTCTTACTGACCAGAACCTTCCGTATGATGTTGAATGAAGGCAGTGATGACAAGTACCCTAGTCCCACTCCAGATTCTAAGGACGTGCATTTGTTGTAGTTCTTTATAGAGCCCCTTTATGAGTTGAAGTACTATCTTTCCTAGTCCTAGTTTGCTAAAAGTTTTTGTTTTGTTTTGTTTTAAGAGATAAGAGTCTCGGGCAGCGCCTGTGGCTCAAAGGAGTAGGGCGCTGGCCCCATATGCCGGAGGTGGCGGGTTCAAACCCAGCCCTGGACAAAAAAAAAAAGAGATAGAGTCTCACTTTGTCATCCTTGGTAAAGTGCCATGGTGTCATAGCTCACAGCAACCTCAAACTCTTAGGCTCAAGCGATTCTCTTGCCTCAGCCTCCTGAGTGGCTGGGACTACTACAAGTGCCCTTCATAATGCCTGGCAATTTTTAGAGACAGTGGTCTCACTCTGGCTGAGGCTGGTTTCAAACTTGTGAGCTCAGACAATCCACCCGCCTCTGCCTCCCAAGTGCTGGGATTACAGGTGTGAGCCACCATTCCAGGCCCAGCTAAAAGGTTTTTAATTACTGAAAAGATGTTGAATTCTACAAAATACTTTTTATGTATGTATTTTCTCATAATTATATTATTTTTTCATCTTTAATCTGTTCATGAACATTCCATTAGTTTTTGCTTCGTTGTCATATTAAAGCAGCTTTATATTCCTGAATGCCCCCAGCCACTCCACCACAGTCAAGTCTTAGGGAGATCAGTGAATGAGGGCTCAAGGTTCTGCTTTAAGCAGCCATTCCTCAAGCAGACTGTGTCTCAGCAGGTAAGGGAGCTTTTGGGAGGACCGTACAATTCCCTATTTCACACATACTAGTTGTGGCCACTGTGTCCAAGCTGAGTATACAATTTGCTACGATGATCCAGCATATGGTATGTAAAGACTGCACGTTGTTGGCACACACATTTTCCCATTCCGGATAATATCTTGTGAATTATATATAAGAGGGAAAGGAAGGTAGCCCATACAATCAAGGCCACCCTGGCAGGGATGTACAGAAACCAAGAAGGCCTATGTGGGTTGATAAAGAATCAACACTCGCTTCCTAAAGTATTCCAAACCATGACCTCCATCCAGAAGTTTTTTAGCAGTTTTTTTGGGCCGGGGCCAAGTTTGAACCTGTCACCTCTGGTATATAGGGCTGGTGCCCTACTCCTTGAGCCACAGGCACCTCTCCAGCCTTTTAGGAGCAAAGGCTTGGCCTCTAAAGGCCCATCATACCCACAGGGGGCATCTGGAGAGTTGGTGGACTTTAGATAACTACAATTTACAAAAGGAACAGCCCTCAAGTCTCTGAAACAAAGCTTTCTATTTCTTGAGAACAGTATTACCCATGGGGGCCAGCTCTGTTGAAAATCAGGTAGCTGGACGTGTCTTACAGATATCCTGGGGCAAAATTTAGTAATTGCACTTCGGTTCACCCATTTGAGCTTGTCTCTACAATGACTCCACCAATGCCTACGTTTCTTAATGGGATTCATTTTGGTAACTCATCCTGATCAGATATCCAGGTCTAGATGTTCTCTTTGTCAAGTACAGGTGAAAGTCGGGGCTCTGGCACATTCAGCCCTAAAACACTGTGTGAAGCCTGGTTTCTTTGATAAGGTCCTGGTACATAGTAGGCACTTAATAAATTATCTTTGTCTTCTTTTTCCAAACAGATCCCGAATCAGCAAAGTGGAACTCTTTAGATCATTCCAGAAGGTGCTAAGCAGTATTGCAGAGGACAAGTGGCCAGACTCCCTCAGGTGATGCTCTTGACCCATGTTTTTTTGTATTTAGGAAGACTTCTGCTTTGATTCTGGCCTATGAATGGCAGGAAGCTTTGGCAGGAGTAGTGGCTCAGCAAGCCAGAGGGCACTTACTGACCACAAGCTCTTCTATCCCCTAGCCCTATTCACAGATAACAGTGGTGATCAAGGATGTAGAGGATGGATTGTTTGGTAGTACAAAGTTAAAAAGACTAAGGACAGAATGGACTTGGCCCATTCTAGGCTTTCCTTTGATTCCACCCCCAGGTGGAGAGGGAGAGCATTATGGAAATGTGAGTGCTTGGAGAAGAGTATACCCTGTTAGGAACGTTACTGCCTTCTCTCTTTCTTTTGAACTTGTACCTCTATGATTTAAATTGCTCTTCAGACAAATAGGAGTATAAAGAACTATAAAGCCACTTCCCAGGAACAAGTGGTAGGTACAATGAAATTCTGACACTACCTACCTAGAGTTGGGTTAAATTTCACAGGTTGTGGGCACAGTCTTCACAAAACTTTCCTCACTTCAGACACCAGCCACAAGTTCAGGAGGGCCCCAAGCCACCTGTACTTGTGACCAACCGGCTACAAATTCGGGCGTTTCTACTACCTCCTCATGTTTGATAATTGACTGGAACATATCTCAGAACTTGGCAAAACACAATTGCTGAAATTAAAGTTTTATTATAAAGGATACAGATCAAGGTTAGCTACAGAGAGAGACACATAGGATGAGATATGGGAAGGCCCCAAAGGCAAAGTTTCCATGTCAGGATGAATCACCCTCCTGGCACATCCCTGCATATCACCAACCTGGAATCTCACTCAGACATCAGCGTCCAAAGTTTTTGTTGGAGTTTCATGACATAGCAGGATTTATCGAATCATTGGCCAGGCCATGTGATTGAACTTAGTCTCCAACCCCTTTCTCTTCCAAGAGGTAAGACTGATAATCAAGTGGCTTAAAGCCCCAACCCTCCAATCACATGGTCACTCTGGAATGGCTAGTGTCATCCTGGGACTATCTCAGGGCCCACCATGAGTCAACATAAACTCAGGTGTGGTCAAAGGGGTCTCCCATGAATAAAAAAGACACTTCTCTCACTTAGGAAATTCCAGGGGTTTAGAGGCTCCCTGCCAGAAAATAGTAACAGAACCAGGCAAATTCTTCTCTATACAACAAGTGAGAAAACTAAGGAGTAGCTAGAAAATGCTATATGAAGAGGCTGGCTGCTTGTTAATCATCATCATGCATAGTCAGTATTGATGCCCTCCAGTCATCTGTGGTCAGTTTGCTTGTTTCTTATCTGGAAAAATGAATCAAACTGGAACTGGGTGGGTTTTTATATATTCTGTGTGTCTAATAAAAGCAAATATGGATTTAAGTAAGGAGAAACTTTATTCAAAGGGATTGTTGCAGTAAGATAAAGGGGACCATTGCAACAAGGAGAACACTGCGCCCACAACCTGTGAGCCTTTCAAAGGGCAGGCAGGAAGGAGTGCTCTTTTATACTGAGGGAGAAACAGGCCAGAAAGAACCAGGGTTGGAGGACTTGGATGAACAGTTGGCCTGATAGGACAGCTAAGCAGGGAACATCTTTCCCTGCAGTCAGCAGATTCTCAGGAGAGGCTGTTAAGAGGCTGTTACACATCCTGATGCTGGCTCGGGATGGGTGAGGGGGTCAAAGTCCCAAGGTCTTGGAGAAGGAGAGAGGCTTAACTAATGTCCGGTCATATTAGCAGATATTTTGTGGTGACTGCTCAGTGGTTCAAACAGTTCAGCTAATCACTGTGAGAGAAAGAGAATGGGAATTCAGAGGGTCTGTATCTGGCCTTGTCACAGATGAACAGGGGAGGCATCTGTGAGTCTTAACCCTAGAGGCAAGGGTGGTTCTTTGCATTGAGCCATTTCTCAGCACAGAAGAGGGTAAGAAGGAGATTTCTGAACCTAGCTGTTACCCAGGAGCATGGGCTCAGGTAAGGTTTAACATTGTCGAGTGTATGGGTCCTGTTCCTTAACTAACAAAAAGCTATAGGAAATTGATCAACTGAAATCAATGTTTATGATAAAAAGCACCTTTTCCCTGTCTAAAGTAAGCTAAGGATTTCCTCAGATTTGGGCAAAGAACAAAATAGTAGAAACTGGGCACCTTTTCCCTGTCTAAGGTAAGCTAAGGATTTCCTCAGATTTGGGCAAAGAACAAAATAGTAGAAACTGGGCAGGGCTCAGTGTCTCATACCTATAATCTTAGCACTCTGGGAGGCCAAGGGAGGTGGATTGCTTGAGCTCAGGAATTAGAGACCAGCCTGAGCAAGAGTGAGACTCTGTCTCTACTAAAAATAGAAAAACTAGCTAGGCATCGTGGCAGACAACTATAGTCCCAGCTACTCAGGAGGCTGAGGGAAGAGGATCCCTTGAGCCTAAGAGTTTGAGGTGAACTATGATGACACCATGGCACTCTACGCAGGGTGATGGAGTGAGACTTTGTCCTCTCCCCCGCCCCCCAAAAAAGTAAAAATTGGAAAAAAGTGGATCAGTAAGACATGTGTCTTATTTTTTTCAGCTATAAAAGGCAAATAGTTACATTAACTATGCCACAAGTTAGCTGAGAAGGTTAAGGGAAATACAGACTATTGACCTAGGGCCTGGTCTATAGTAGGGTTTTGATAACTGATAGCTACTTACCTTTAAGAGACATAGTCTTGTTGTGTTGTCCCGGCTGGCCTCAAATTTCTGGGCTCAGATGAACTTCCTGAATAGCTGAGATTACAGCTGCATACCACTTTGTGTGACTCCTGGAAGCTACAATTTTTTTTTTTTTTTTTTTTTTTTAAAACAGTGTCTCACTTTGTTGCCCTTGGCAAAGTGCTCTGGCATCACAGCTCACAGCAACCTCCAGCTCTTGGGCTTAGGCGATTCTCTTGCCTCATCCTCCCAAGTAGCTGGGATTACAAGCACCTGCCACAACACCCGGCTATTTTTTTGTTGCAGTTTGGCCGGGGCCGGGTTTGAACCCACCACCCTCGGTATATGGGGCCGGTGCCCTACTCACAGAGCCACAGGCGCCACCCTGGAAGCTACAATTTTTATTTGATAAAATATTCGATGGCTGAGATGTATGGGCCTCAGCAGTGTTAAAGAAAAAATTATGGCTTGGCACATGTGGCTCAACTGGCTAAGGCGCCAGTCACGTACACCTGAGCTGGTGGGTTCGAATCCAGCCCAGCCTGCCAAACAACAATGACGGCTGCAACCAAAAAATGGCCAGGTGAGCGTTGTGGCAGGCGCCTGTAGTCCCAGCTACTTGGGAGGCAGAGGCAGGAGAATCGCTTGAGCCCAAGAATTGGAGGTTGCTGTGAGCTGTGATGTCATGGCACTCTATCCAGGGTGACAGCTTGAGGCTCTGTCTCAAAAAAAAAAAAGAAAAAGAAAAAGAAAAATTATTGAGATACTAGTTAAAAATGATAAAGAAGACTGTTTAAGAGGGATTACGTAGTGGGGTTTTACAGTAGGGGAAAGCAACTGGGCTCAATTCCAAATATGGATAGAAATGGAGATTTATAGCCAAGGAGTAAGGTCATTGAGTGGAAAATTGCTAAGAGAAAACAGCAAGGCCAGGGTGATAAGATATCAAGGGTAGGGGGTGAGGAATTTTATCAGTTACTGAAGGGGATCAGACACCAAGGATCTGGGATTTTTTGCTAAAGTGACTCAGCAGGATTCTTGCTAAAACTGGATAAAGCAGGCCAAGGACAGCCCAAGGTTGGGACGTAATCAAAGAGGCCTCAGGAGCCTGACTCAAGTTTGGTTAAAGAAGAATATTTGTTGAAGAAAGTCTTTTAACTGAGTATGAGTGTCACTAATATTACTCAGCATGTCAGCCATTCTTCAGTAGTCAGATGAAAGGGATTTGTAAAGGGGTGTTCGCTGGCAATATTTAGCAAGAACATAGGGATAAGATGGTAAGTTCTTTGTTAGGACAAATAACAGGCAAGAAGTTCCTAATGGCTACATCCTCTGGTGGAAATTATAAGCCCTTAGAAAACTTTTAAGCCAAAAAAGTAATTATTCTTGTTTTACCTGATTCTATGAGGCCCATACAAAACCAGCATTCTGTTTATTCTTATCTGTTTTAATCCATGCTGCTTTCTAATGACTTCCCTACAAAGGAGACAGTTGCTCTAGGAACGTATCAAAGTCAAAATGAAAATGTAGAGTCACATTTCTAAATTTAGTATTTTATGTGGAATACAATAATTCCATTTGAGCATACACACAGAACGGGTGGTCTTTGGTATGTCCAAAGAACAAGGAAAAGGTTAGAGGTTTTATTAAAGAAGTGAAATGTTGGCTCGGCGCCTGTGGCTCAACGGGCTAAGGCGCCAGCCACGTACACCTGAGCTGGCGGGTTCGAATCCAGCCCGGCCCGCCAAACAGCAATGACGGCTGCAACCAAAAAATGGCCTGGCATTGTGGCGGGCGCCTGTAGTCCTAGCTACTTGGGAGGCGGAGGCAGGAGACTCGCTTGAGCCCAGGAATTGGAGGTTGCTGTGAGCTGTGATGCCACAGCACTCTATCCAGGGCGACAGCTTGAGGCTCTGTCTCAAAAAAA
>CAUYRH010105063.1:0-47794 GCA_963574655.1 Perodicticus potto
GGTGGGAAAAGGACTTGAAGAGAAACTTCTCTAAAGAAGACAGGCACACGGCCTACAGACACATGAAAAAATGCTCACCATCCTTAATGATCAGAGAAATGCAAATCAAAACTACTTTGAGATATCATCTAACTCCAGTAAAATTAGCCCACATAACAAAATCCCAAAACCAGAGAAAATTGTTTTTATGCAATTATCTGCTCTTTGTCTAATAAAAAAGTGCTACTGTTTTGGGGAAATAAGCTAATTAACAATCCTGTTAGTTAGACACAAGGTATTCATTGTTGACTTTATTGTTTTCAAAGAGTTTTTGAAAGCATACTCTCCTGAGAATTCACAGAGCATTTTCTTCAGAAGCTTATGACTTACAGGTAACATGGAGAATTTGATTTTGATATGAAGTAGTATGTTTTTTCTGACTTACAGGTAACATGGAGAATTTGATTTGATATGAAGTAGTATGTTTTTTCTGGAAGAAATCAGGTGGAGCAAATTCAAAGTATAAAACAAAGGGTGGGATGAATCAGAATAGTCAACCTTAAAAATAACTTTAAGCTCAAAAGAATTTAACTATATCTATAGAACCACAAATGATTTGTCTAAACTCACAGAAGATATCTACCTTATAATAAGTGTTTCCTTAGACTATATTATTTTATTTATACATCTTTTTATACAGAAGAAATTTAACAAAATTGTCTTGTTTTCTTTGCAGGGGACTTTTGTATAAATCATCAACAGACTGCTTGATTCAGGCTGTTCAAGGGGAAGGAATCATGAGTCTATATAAAGGCTTTTTACCGTCTTGGCTGAGAATGGTAAAGTTAGGTTTACTTTTTTTTAAGTTCCCTGTTGTTCTTTTCTTTGTACTTAAATTACTTTTAATCTGTAAGTATTTTCCCTTTTCTCTTCTGATTTGCAGCATGGCTCTGCCCGCAAATCAAGTTCCTTTCTTTTTACTTTTTTTTTAAAAAAGAAAAGGTTTTTAAAATTTTTTTATGTTTCTTTTACCTCTTCTTAGAGTTATATTGCCTTTCTTGGTAGATTAAGGTAAAATAAATGAGTTATATCCATTAATGAATAGGTGGATAGATTTTCTGTAATGAACAACCTTTAGCAATCTATTTAGTTATATTTTAATATAGTAGTTTGGGACAGGTTTACAAACTTTACAGTGAAGACCTTCTTATGAAAAATGTACTGTTTCAAACAAAATTTATTCCTTCAATGGCAAATGTTATATTACTCATTAGTACCTATTACTATGAAACTCTGTTTAGTAAGAAACTATTATGTCATTTTTATTTGGGGATGTTTTTACTGAAGTCAACTAAGATGTAGAGTTAGATAGACTTACTTAAGTAAGAAACCAAATATAACAGAAAGACTCGTGTCTTTTTTAAGTTAGAAAATATTTGAAAGAATTGATGAGTTGTGGGTTTAGAAATTTTAGAAAACAAAATTAGCATAATATAACTGGATAATGTAATATTATATATTGATATATTTTAATTGAGTACCTATTCCATGCAAAGCCCTCTACTAAGAGTTTATCTTTGAATTAGAAACTGTAAGTGATAGGTGTTATTGTGAAGAGTGTGTGGTACTCTACAAATGTATAGCAAATAACACAGCCTAGGCTGGGAATGAGTAGGATTTAGCCAGGTAAAAAGAGCAGAAAGAAAGATTCCCTTTAGAGAGAAAGTTGGAGTGGACAGAGCACATGATGAATTCAGGAACCAAAGGAAGGCCAACAAAGCAAGGCACAAACACCTGGTAGGGAGAGGCAGAGGATGAGGCCAGACAGCAGACATCAGTGTGCGAAGGACATCTGGACCGTAAGAGTGATGGCACCAGCTTCACATAATCTGCTTTTCTAGAAAAACCATTCTGGCTGCCACATGGATTAGGAAAAGGCCAAGAATACTGGTAAATGGGAGATATTGGTGGCTTGAACAAAAGTATGATGTGAGAACAGATGATAAGTTTTAAAAATATTAAGGAGGTAGAAAAGAAATAGAAACACGACTGACTGGATAGGGATGGGGAAATGGATGGAGAAGATAAGGAAAAGGCTGGCTTCATTCCCAGGCTCCTGCCCAGGGAAACTGATGATAATATCATTTCCTAAATAGGGATCATTTTCAGGGAAGAAGATTTGGGAATAAAATAAGGTTAGTTTTAGATATGTGAAATTTTGTATACCCATAGGACATCTGAGTAGAGATGTCCAGATAACTTAGTATGTTGGTCTAGATCTTAAGAGAATACAGGGTTGGAGATTTGGAGCACTGTCAGCGCATAGATGGTAATTGAAGCTTCGGTAATAAATGATATCGCTAAGGAATAATAGGTATCTGTTTGTTAAAGTGAAATTAATAGCCAAAGCCCTCAGTAATATCTGATACAAAGGTGTGTACCACAGGTAAAAAAAAACGGATGGTCTTGATGATACCTTAAAATTATGTCAAAACTGTGAGTATTTTTTACTGGAAAGGTAGATTTTGATTTGGCCTGCATGAATCAGGCACTATTATAGGTTCTGGTAACACTAAAGAGTAAGATAAGAGTCTTCGTGCTCAAGGAGCTTATAGTGAGATGTGGAAGTTAAACAGGCAGGTAGTTAAAATCACAGAAATAATAAATAAATACTACTAAATTGCTTGGTATATGGCCAAAACAGCTCATCATTTTTATGACTTAACTCACTGAATTCTCCCAGTGATCTGTGTAGTAGGTAACTATCCTATCCCTCTTTTATAGAGAAGGAAACAGAAGCACAAATAGTCTAAATAACTTGACCAAGATAACATGGTTATTATCTAGTAATTCAGGGCACCAAATCCAGGCAGCCTGATGCCAGAAGATGCAGCTTTACTAAGGAGGATGTATTAGTTCTCTGCCAGTGGTGTACTCTGTGGGTACATAAACAGTAGAGTAAAAATTGCTGTCGCTGTGTTTGAGCAGTCACAAAAGGCTTCACAGACTGATATTTGATCTGGACTTTGAAGCATTTTTTAAGAGAAATGTTAGGGAGCAATATGAGCAAAGGCATCATGTTATGTACAGGCCAGTTATGTTTGAAGAACTACAGAAAATTCAGTGTGGCTGGGGAATAGTCCTCGGAGGGAAGGTGGTAGGAGATAAGTCCAGAGAAATATGTAAGGACCAGGTTGGGAAGGACCTCGTGGACCCAGATTAGTAGTTTAGGTGTAACTCCATAGTCGTCAGCAACCACCTGTGTAAGCACAAGAGCCATGTGCTGAGATTTATTTGGCAGTGAGAGTACTTTGGAAGCAGCATAGAAGATACATTGAAAGCGAGGATACAATAAAGTAAGTTTTAGCAGTGTTGTCTAAGGTAAAATAAGGAGACCTTTGGAGAGAGGATAAATTTTAGGGAGATTTATGGTTAACTCCACAGGACTTAGTAACTGATTATATGTGGAAGGCGAGGAACAACAACAAAAAAATGACACTTTTATGTTTCCTAGTGTGGGAGGCTTGGAGAATAGGTGAGACTATTGCTGAAATACAAAATCAGGTTCTGGGGGCTGAGGGGCAGGAATAATATCCAAGCACAAAAGGTGAGACCACTCGATCTGACCCATTCTCTTTATACATGAGACTCAGGAAGTATAAATGACCCCCAAAAAAGAGTTCTACATACATTATTTTTACAATCTTATAAGAACCTAGTGAAACTGATAGAGTTAGCCCATTTTTCAGACGAGGAAACCGTCATTCAAAGTGTAAGGAACTTGCTCAAGTTCATGTAGCTGGTATATGGCAGAGCTGGGAATTGACTGCAAGTCTGTTCCACTCAAAACCCCATGCTCCTTACTAATACATTGAGTTTCTCAAGATCCTGCAGTTAGTTACAGAAGTTTTAAAGAGACAGTTTGTAGTTAAGAGGGTGTTACCAGAGAAAGACTGGCTGTCCATCAAATGTGTCATTTCCTTATTGATTCGCCATAGTAGGTAGGTGACCTTGAATTTTGGAAACCTGACTCATGAGCACTTCTAGTAAATGTCCCTTGAAAAATACAGAATTCACCTCAGGTGATTCCATTAAAACTGATGATCAGGACAGAGTATCTGGCTCATTCACATTGCACAAAACATTTGGCTAATGATCCAGATACTCAAGTCCTCTAGACAACATGTTTCCTCCTAAACTCAAGTTACTTGAGGACCCAAATAGTAATCAAAAAGTTGTTTACTAAACCCAGGATCCCAACAGAAAGAGCTCATTTGTAAAGCTAATTTTTAAGAACATCAGCCCAAGAGGGGTCCTACATGTTCAGCTCCACAATAATAAACATGGAAAAGGACTCCACTTCTGCTCCTTTCCAGCTGGCAAATGATAGATGGGAGGAATCATCATGGGTTCATACACACTTGGATTATTTACAGTGGTCATGGTTACAGCAGGGAGAAACCAGCAAGGAATGTCAGTGCCCCCAAGCACTCCTGGAGAGAGGATCAGCTTATTCCGTTTACATGCCACCCATATTCTTTCTCTCTATGATCTCCTTCTCTCTACTCGAAACAAAACTCCTTCCCAATCCCTTCTATTAGGTAGAAGTAATGGGACCTTGCTTTGCTCAGTCTCTGATTTTTATTTCATTTGCCTATGGTTTTCTTGCTATAAGAATGAGGAAGAAGCCTGGTTACCACAGCAACTAGGAATGATTGCACACACCCTTCTTGAGACTTCTTCTTCCTTGATTTAACTATAGCTATGTCTTGGTTCACTTCATTTTTGTTGTCACAGAATATGGTATCTTCAAAGATTTATATTCCTTATTTCAAGTATATCTTCATTTAAATAACCAAGACATATTCACCTAAATCTACTATTTAGTAAATTCTCAGACTACTAATATAATATGTTCAATATTTCTAAGCAAGTATGACATAAATATTGCTTTGCAAAGCTCTGCAAACCAGCCGAATACATTTTACATTCTAATCGCTTCAAGTTATTCCTCGCATCTAGTATGATAGCATTCTTCTGTGATCAATAATCAGAACTGAACTAGACAGGAATTATTAGATCCAAGGCATCCTTTCTCTGTTCCAATGTTTTACCCTGTGATATTCCTGTTTAGTGTTTATATGTTTAGTATTTATATATCTTCTCTTAACCCTTATCTTTTTATAATTCCTTCAGTTATAGCTACATCTTCATTTAAGTTAAGCTTTTCTGAGCTAGAAGCTTCTTTTCCTATTTAATGTGAATTTTTATATGTAAGTTGAGACATCGAGTGGTAGTTTAATGACCTAACTCTCCAAGAATAATCTTTTGCCTTCCTCGTTTTCGAGTTCTTAAGTATCTTATTGACAAACTGCATGTGGAAGAGTCCAGCCTGGAATTCAGGCATCCTGAGTTCTGGTCCTTTAGCCATTAGTGGTTCGTAAAAGAACCCTGGAAATGGAAAACAGAAGAAGCCTGTGGTCTAGCTCTACAACATGCTAACAAGTATATGACTGTTAAGCCTCAGTGTCCTCATCTAAAAAAATGGGGATATTATTGATACCTTTCCTTTCTATTGTAAATCGTTTAGAGAAACCTGTGTAAGACATGAAAATGCCTTATACATTATAAAGTGCTTTACAGACGTGAAATACAAAAACACTTGTTTTCAGCTGAAGTTGATTCAAAATGACTTTGTCATTCGCAGATTGTATGTATATATGCAGAATATTTATAATTGCTTTGAAATATGCACTAACTTCTTTGGTTAATCTTTCAGACCCCTTGGTCACTGGTGTTCTGGCTTACTTATGAAAAAATCAGAGAGATGAGTGGAGTCAGTCCATTTTAATCCCTTAAAGATACAATGATCAATATTGTTGAAATGTGGGCATCTGCAACACACACCCCCTATTATTTCTACCTCTTTAGGAAGACAACTGAATCCACGGAAACTGTGATTTATAGGGGGCAGCACTTTATTTTTCTCTGGAAACTTGAGTTCCTCTTTGGCTCCTCTTTTTGTCCAAAGTAATCTGTTCGGATCTCACAAGTCCGCCGAATGAGACCCAGCACAGCATTTTCTAAAGAAGAATTGAACCCTGATCACTTTCACCTTGGGCGAGAAGGTTTGGCCTTTGAGAGGCTATTCTGTGCTGAAGAGTCTGCTTAGAGGAGGCATGCCAGGAGGGAACCAGCATCTCAGATCTGAAGTAGACAACAGGAATGTGGAAGATATATCCAGAGTGCTTAAGAAATACATTCAACCTATTAATGTCAGCATTATAATTGAAGTTTAACAGTTCATTTTGCTGCTGCTGTTAAAAGTGTACATATTGTAACTGAAGGGAGGCAAGTGGAAATTCATGAATAAACATTTCGAGTTTCCCTAGTGTGGAAGAAAGTTGATGTACCTTTTCTTCCCAGGAGGGTGAAAAAAAGTCAATTTGCAATGATGTTTGGATTTCAAGGAAAGAAGCTGATGTCTGTTAGTGCCCTCTTCTTAGATCTGTGTTGACTGGTTGGTATCCACTGCATACGCTAATAACTTTCCATGACAGCCACAGACTCTGAATGTTGATGAAAACAGAGAAGAGAATTTGCCTTGATACTTACCCTGTTACAACTCAGATATGTGACCAGCTCTTAAGAATCTTAATATATAAGAGTTGCAGCTTATTTGATTAAAATCTAGTTGTATATGTCCTTCCATAAACCACCTTTTGTTGCTATCAGCATTTTAGTAGTATTTTGAAAGCAAGGCTGATAGGAAGTCAGCCCACTCTGCCATACATTTTCATCCCCTTGCCCTAACACTAAGGGCTCTAAAGAGACAGGGAGACTCAGAAATCACACTAAAACTGTCAGTAGCCTGAATCTTACTCAGTTGGAAAACCTTCTTGCCTAAAAAGTGACAAGTATGAGGTGTCAAAGAGGTACAGTTGTATCTCCAATCTTTGAATCTTACCCTTGTTCTTATTTTAGAAAGGCAAGAGATTTCTTGAGATTCACCTGCATAGCACTTGCTATGCAGATAGTAGGCATTTCTGGATGGATGGCTGTGGTTAGGGGTAAAAGCTGTAACTGTTAAAGTAGGAAAATGCAAGAACCTCAAGCTCAAGTAAAGAGCTAACCAAACTATTTGTTATGATAGACAAGAAAGATGTTGAATAGAAAAAAGTTTACAAGTGCTTTGTGGTTGCACTAATGTATAATCACTGCCATTTTAAGAGGGGGACACAAACTTCAAAATATATTTTAATGTGATGTATTAATATGCAGTGGCTTATCGTTTATCTATTTGCAGACTGTGAAGTTTAATCTCTTCATATCTATAGGTAGTCTACATTTCCATTGCATTTGTCAATTTGTAATTGAGTTGTTAAATATATTTAATATATTATTATGTGCTTAAATTCCCAAGTGTTCTGCACTGACTCACTCTGGGGAAATTATAGTTTTTTATGTTTTGTAATTTTTAAAATTAAGTAAAGACTGGATCAAAATAATTATGTGCAAACTGGACCTTGAAAAGATAGATTTAGCTTTATTCTTTGGGGGAGTTGGGGTAAAACATTGCTTAAGTACTGATGCTATTCCTTGGTATCTGAGTCAACATGAATAACTGAAATTTTTGACCTGAAATAATTTCTTGGGATTTTTGACCTGAAATGATTTCTGGTTTAAATACCTGATTTTGCATTTTAGGAAACTGAGGTACAGAGTAGTAAAGTTGTTCATACTCAGAAGTGACTTAGTAGCAGAACCAGGATCAAAATCCAGATCACCTAATTAATATGATTATAACTGACATTTATTATGCACTAATTAGATACCAAGTAAATGTCTTATGTCATCCTCACAACAACCTATCCAGGGCTCTTGAGTTCTGGTAATTTTAGGCCTCATATATTTTAAATGAAATGAATTACTTCTAGCATAAATTTTATAGTGGAGTCATCATGCTTTAGCTTGAACTCTAAGACCCTCCACAATGGGACCACATCTGGGATGGCCAACATCAATCTATGCACATTCCTAATTTTGTAGATGAAATTATATTCTTTAGTAATGTTGGTAGTTTGCTTTATTCTTGACAACTTGGACTCATCTTGTTCTTCTCTAAAACAGTCTAAATAAAAAGAAATAATGATTTCTGTAATTTTGTGTCCATACTCATAGATTTAAAAATTCCAATCTCTTTCTTATTATAGTACTACTCTATGTGGTATTGCCCTATTTTCTTTCAGGTTAGTATTGATAATACTTTACGACTAAGCTTCTTTTTCTTTGCTTTTCACATTTTTTCTGATCACAAATGATTTTTTTCATACTGAAAAGTATATTATACTTATTTTTAATTGTATATAGTTTCTGTTCCTTATATGCATAAGTGAATTGGTATATGTATCTAATTAAAAGGATGGCATTCCTTTAGTTTGCTTCCAGTAAGACATAATGGATCTTTTTTCAAGTGTTCCAAATCCTATTTGATTACAATCCACTAGTGGGTCAGGATGTTGAGCTCCATTTGTATATGAATCTCTGCTCTCATTAGCATTTCTTTGCTGTTAGTTACGTGAGAAAAACTGATTACAGCTACATAAAACATGAATCAACTAATTTTATCCTCATTATTTTAAGAATATGTACCTATCATATGAGTCTGAAACTTCTCTTTCACTTTGCTAATAAAAAAAGAAATTCCAGGAGATTTAAATGTAAAAGAACTTTTCGGTTCAGTCTTCAAACATTTAAGCACATTTATTCAAAACTGACATAGTTACTTGTGTTTTTCTCTGTTAATGAAAAACAGATTTCTTCAGGACCTCTGTAGGAAAAATGCTTAATTTTAATACTTGATGGAAAATAAACAGTTCTCTTCTTCCTAATTAAATGAGGACTCTAAAAATGATTACCAAGCAGATATATATTTTGATTGAATGCCAGGTAATGTGGAAAAAAGACTGATCCTGGAATTTAATCATCTTTATTCTATTCTGGTTTCTACTTCGGACAGTAATGTAAAATAGAATCAAGTCTCTTCTCTTCTCTTGAGTTTACATTTCTCATAAAGATGAAGTCATTGAACTCTAGAATCTTAAAAATTTCATTGGGATTTGCATTTTCTGGGTTTAATTTATTTTCTCATATTTCAAGATTGGGAAGAATTTGTTCAGATGTTAAAGTATACAGGTGGCACATTTCATTTTAAATTGCACACAAATTTTATGGCTACCCTGTATATAATATAAGCTTCTTACATGGCCGGACTTTCTCACTCTGAAGTCCATCCTCAATAGGGAAACAGTCATTTTTCAGTGGGGAACTCTGATCATGTCATCCCACATCCTTACCTTCAGTTGGTCCCTCATACATACGTAATAAAAATTAAAATCATCCAGGCTATATTCAGGACCCTGTCTATCTGACTTCAGTTTTATCTTTCCAACCTTTACCTTCACTGCATACCTCTCTCCTACAGCTTGCAAATGCCTTGCTCTACTTATTTCCCTGGACATGCTCTGTACTTGACTGCTTTTCTCATATGGTGTTCACACTGTTTCCTCCATCTAACTTTCCTCCTACCACACCCACCCATTCATCTTTATTTTCATTTGTTAAATCCTACTTTAATGTCTCAAATGATCACCTACCACTTGCTCTCTGAAGCTTTCAGTATCTTCAATGCCTCCTTGCTCCCACTGCTTTCCCTCCTACATAGGTGTACGTGCCAGCTTCTTCCATACAGGATGAATTGCTTGAAAGCTAGGACCAAGTAATGCATCTCTGTATCCCTTATAAGCATCAAATAGGAGCCACTTGGAAGATATTTATTTAATTGAAAGTCTCTTAGAAGTTAGGGGAAGAAAAACATTTATACACACATGGTTAAGGCATATTTTGTTTCTCCCTAACTTCAGAATAATTACACTGGGTCAATAACACTTTGATTCATTGACTAACAGCAAATATATGATGTGTTTGTATTATTTTTCATTTTAAGGCATGTATGGAATTTATATCACGATTTGGCCTTCACGATACTAGACACATGCACATTTTACCCACTCAAGTGTTTTGTAATTTCTGAATTTTGAGGAATCCATGATTATTTTTCTCTCCCCATACTTTACCCCCAACAGGCTGCTGTGATTGTCAGCAGCAGCAGGAGCCACTTGAAGGTTTGATAAATGCAGATGAAGATCCTTAAAGATGTCTGTTCCCTGAAAATATCTGGTAACAAACAGGAATATAATGTGAGTAAATAAGGTGTTTATCCTGATTTTTTTTAAATAAACGTTTTAAAATGCCTAATTGCTTGTTATCAAGGGTTTTGTTTTGTCGTGGTATGGTTTTGAGTTAAATTCCTAATAACAAATTTAGAGATTATTTTTTAAAATCATAGTATGTGATTTTCATAGCTAAAGTAGAAACTGGCTTAAATTAGGACATCGGGTTAGAGATACTTACATCAGCCAAAACGATGCTTTATACTTCTACTTGGTCACCATAATTTTTATTTTTTAGGTATTCTCTGTGAACCTAGTTATTCTCTGATTTAAAAGGATGGATAACTAATAATTAGTGACTGTTCACTGGCTGAGGATAGAAGAATAAAATTGGAATCTCTAAAATACTGGAGAATGAGCCCCTTCTTTGGTACCACATTCTAGTTTGGTTTCTGTGACAGTGTTTCCTCTTGGCTCTCACCCTGTATTTTTAATTACTGCATATCAGTCTCTATTAGCTGCGGCTGTGTCTTTTCTGCCACGTCCTTACATTTTGATTCTGCAAGGTTCTGTTCTTGGCTCCCTTCTTAATTTTCACTCTCTCACTAGGAAGAGCTACACGTTTCTATGACTTCAGCTACTACACTTAGGCTGGCCAAACCATAATGGTACACAGTAAATGGTAGATATTACCATTATCTGTATTTCTGTTTCTCACTGATTTCTCAAGCTTTAGTCAGCTTTTCTCAATTGCCAACTATACATCTCAATCAGAATGACCCCCAATCCTTATGAGCTCTAATTTCTCAATAGTAAATCAGTATTTTCAGTCCTTCCTCCACTGTCTAACAGAGAAATATGCTGTTTCTCAGGACACTTTGTTTCTCTAGGTATCCAGTATTTCACAAGAAACTTCAGAGTCATTCTTGAGTTCTCACTGTTTTTCTTTACTGATTTATCTGAAATGCTTGAATTCAATTATAAAAAAGAAAACTGTAGACCAATATCTCTTATGAACATAGATGTAAAAATCCATGAGTACCACTTCACCCCTATTTGCATGGCTACAATAAAAAACGAAGTAACAAGTGTTGGTGAGATTGGGGAGAAATTAGAAGTCTGATGTATTACTGGTGGGAATGTAAAATGGTACAGCTGCTGTGCAAGACAGTGTGAGTTCCTCAAAAAATTAAACAGAACTACGATGGGATCCAGCAATTCTACTTCTGGGTATTAAACTGAAAAGAAAAAAAAGCAGAGCCTGGAACAGACATTTGCATAGGAATTTTAATAGCAACATTACTGACAGGGCCAAATGGTAGAAATGACCCAAATTTCCATTAATGGATGGATGGATAAACAAAATATGGTATGTACACACAATAAAATATTACTGACCCTTTAAAAGGACATAGATGAATCTTAAAATATTATGCTGAGTGAAATAAGCCAGGCAAAAATGGACATGTATGTGATTCTGTTTAGTTGAGGTACGAGAATAATAAAATTCATAAAGACAGAATGTAGAATAGTAATTACCAGGAGAGGGAATGAGAAATTATCATATAATACATAACAGAGTTTTAGTATGGGTTGATGAAAAAGTTTTGAAAATAACAGTAATGGTTACACAAAAAATGTGAATATATTTAAGGTTACCAAATGCTACTTAAAAATGGTTCAAGTGGTAAATTTTATGTTATGTATATTTTACCACAGCAAATGGAAAAAATTAGAAATTCATGAACACAGATGTGAAGAAATATTAGCAAATTGAATGTAGCTTTATAAAAAAGAAAATACATCACGAGTAAGCGAGGATTATCCTAGGAATACAAGGTTAGTTCACCATTTAAAAAATCAAAATAATTTATCCCATTAAAGAACAAAACAAGAGAGAAAATCTAACTAAAATTTAAAAAATACATTTGATAAAATTCAATATCCTTTCATGGTAAAAGTTCTCAACAAAATAAGAAAAAAAAAACTACCTCAGCCTGATAAAAAGAATCAAAGTAGAACCTGTAGCTAACATCATACTGGTAAAAAGACTTTCTCCTTAAATCAGGAACAAGGCAAGAATATCCCTTCTCACCATTTCTATTCAGATCTGTACTGGGGGTCTTAGCCATTGCAGCAGAGTAAGAAAAAGAAAGAAAAGGCACAGGTATTGGAAAGGAAGACATAAAACTGCCTTTATTCACAAAAAATGTATTTATCTAAGTAGAAAATCCCAAGGAATCTCAAAAAGCTACTAGGATTAATAATAAAGGTCAACAAACTCACAATATATAAGGTCAATGCACAAAAATAAAAACACTTTGGTATTCTGACAATAAAATTTAGAAACTAAAATGTCAAAAATATTAGTATTATTTATAATATCAATAAAATACAGCAAATAAGTAAATCCAGCAAACATGTGCAAGATGTGTTCACTGAAAGCTATAAAACGTTGTGGAGAGAAATTGAAGATGACCTTAATGGAGAAATAAACGGTTTCCAGGGCTTAAAAGATCTGATACTGCTCCAAAGTCAATTCTCATTAACCTTTCCCCACAATTCTAATAAAAACCTCCACAGTTTTTTTTTTCCCAGAAATTAACAAAAGTATTCTAAAACACATATGAAAAAAATCAAAGACCTCAAGTAGCCAAAACAATTTTGAGGAAAAAGAACAAAGTTGGAGAATTTATATTACCTAATTTTAAAATAGGCCCTTCAGTGTGGGACAATCATTAAACAGTGTGGTACTGGCATAATGATAGATATTCAGATGGATGGTATAGAATAGAGGGTCAAGGAATGAACTGACACATACATGGTCAATTAATACTTGGCAAAAGCCCCAAGGTAATTTAATCTGGAAAGTACAATCTTTGCAATAAACGGCACTGTAAGAATTGAATATCCATATGTAAAAATAAAAACAAAACCTTTGACGCTTACCTCACTAGACATAAGTTAATTCAGGGGCGGCGCCTATGGCTCTAAGGAGTAGGGCTCTGGCCCCATATGCCAGAGGTGGCGGGTTCAAACCCAGCCCAGGCCAAAAACTGCAAAAAACAAAAAAGTCAATTCAGAATAAATCATAGACCTAAATATAAGAGCTAAAAGTATAAGACTTCAAGAAGAAAATGGGGCCTTTTTTTTTGACGTTGGGTTAGGCAAAGATGTTTTTGGAACACAAACAAAAGACAAAACAAAAAAACCCCTCCATATAAAAGAAACTACCACTTAGAAAAGAATCAAGTAGAACCTCTGTAAGTTGTCCCTCTGTTATAGTTGAGGGACTATAACAGAACTGGTCAACATACAGAGGTGGTCAACATAAGAAACAAGGCTCACTGTACTGATATGTTCATGCAGTGCAGAGCTAGTCTATGAAAATTAGGTCAATTTAAGGAGATAGTCAATGTAGGAAGGTAGTCAACTAGGGAGGTTCTATTATCTGATTTTACAAAATTCCAAACTTTTTTCTTCAAGAGACACTATTAATGAAATGACAAGCCATACACTGGGAGAAAAGATTTGCAGAACACAAATCTGATAAAGGACTTGTATCCAAAATATGTGAGAATTCTTACAACTCAAAAATAAGATGAAAAACCACCCCTTTAAAATTGGGCAAAAGATTTGAACAGAAACTTCACCAAAGAAGATACATGATGGCAGAGTAGCACATGAAAAAATGTTCAGCATCAAGGAAATAAATCAAAATCACAATGAGATACTACTATAGAATATGAGAATGGCTAAAATTTAAAAGACTGATAATACTGAATGCTGCTTAGAATGCAGAGCAACACATTTGTTGTTGTTGGCAGGAATGCAAAGTGACACCGCCATTTTGGGGGAAAATAATTCAACAGTCTTCTTACAAAGTTAAATGTACATTTACCATCCCACTCCTGGTATTCCCCTGAGAAAACACATGTTCACACAATGACATGCACATGAATGTTTATAACAGCTTTACTGATGATCATCCAAACTTGGAAATACCATGAAAGTTCATCATCTGGTGAACAAATGGTGGTATTAAAATATAAAACTGATATATACAATAACATGAAGGAATTCTAAGGTATTTTGCTAAGTGATCAAAGACACAAAAGCTATAAACTGTATGATTCCATTTATATGACATTCTGGAAAAGGAAGAACTATAGGGACAGTGGTTGTCAGGGGCTGAGCCTATGAGGGAAGGAGGGGAAAAGAGAAGATTGCAGAGAATACACATGTCTATATTTTAGTTGTGGTGACATATACTCACAACTGTATACATTTTTTGTTTTTTTTTTTAAAGACAGTCTCACTTTATCACCCTCGGTAGAGTGCTGTGGCGTCACTTAGCTCACAGCAACCTCCAACTCCTGGGCTTAGGAGATTCTCTTGCCTCAGCCTCCCAAGTAGCTGGGACTACAGGTGCCCACCACAACTCCTGGCTATTTTTTTGTTGCAGTTGGACCGGGACTGGGTTTGAACCCTCCACTCTCGGCTAGTGCCCTACTCGATAAGCCACAGGCGCCGCCCAACAACTATATAAATTTGTGCTTTGTGGTGGTCTGCATTTGCATTGTATACAAATTCATACTGTATACAGTGTATATATTTGTCAAAACATGATCAAACTGCCCAAGAAAAGGGTGAGTTTTATTGTACCTAATTATGTCTCAATAAATCTAATTTTTAAAATTATACCTTATGATTTTTAATCTTTAGGACACTTGAGAGAGAAAAAGGTTTATTGCATTCAGTATTCCTAATAACCACAATTTGTTGCAAGTGGGTCTCATTGGTTCATTTAGTCTTCAAATTAAATTAAGTAAAATTCCATTTTTATAGATGAATAAACTTTGAAGAGTTCATTAGCCACATCACTCTGAGAAAACAATCTAAAGCCCTTCCTTTTCCCACTATGTTTTGTTGCATCTCAAATATTTATTTAATGCAAACTTGGTAACTGTACTTATACTACATATTAATTCATGCAGTCCATTATACCCATTTTCAGATGTGGAAACAGTGAATAAATGACTTGCTGGGGTCACACAGCCAATCCCGCTGTGATTGAAAAGGCTGTGCTCTCGGGCGGTGCCTGTGGCTCAAAGGAATAGGGTGCCCCATACCGGAGGTGGTGGGTTCAAACCCAGCCCTGGCCAAAAACTGCAAAAAAAAAAAAAAAAAAAAAAAAGCCTATGCTCTCTCTTCTCCATTTGCCTCCTATAATGGCCTACTCTTGAATTACCTCTATCTGTAGTCTAATAAACTATTTGTGGACCCTGAAATCTGAATTTCATACACTTTTAAAAAAAATTTATCTTGAAATAATTTTAGATCCTCATAAAATTTTTAAAAGTATATAGGGAGGTCTGAATACACCCTCCAGCCAACCTCCCCAAGGGTAACATCGTGCATAACTGGAGTACATGATCAAAACCAGGAAACTGACATTGCCTAGACTCAGACTTCACCTATTTACAAACACATATTTGGTGTGTGTGTCTAGTTCTAAGTAATTTCCTCACCTTCGGGTACCTTCAGTAACCATTACCACATTTAACATGCAAACCAGTTTCATCAGCACATAGCTGATGTTACAGCTTCTTATAGCCACACTCATCCCTTCTCCCCCATCCCTAACTCCTGGCAGCCACTAATCTTTCCCTATATCTATGATTTTGTTAATCCAAGAATATTACATGAATAGAACAATACGGTATTTAGCCTTTTGAGATTTTTGAGATGTTTTTCTCGCTCAACATAATTCTTTGGAGAACCTTCAAGTTATTGTGTCAGTAGTTCATCTGTTTTGCTTTGTACTGCTGAATGTACTCCATGGTCTGTTACCACAGTTTGTTTTAGCCATTTACCCACTGGAGGACAAGTAGGTTTTTTTCCAGGTTTGGGATATTAGAAATACAACTGTTTATACATAGGTTTTTGCATTACCATGCCCAAGAGTGCAATTTCTGCACCATATGGTGTCACATGTCACTTCCGACACTTCTTGCCAGGGCCTAGGACCGGCCACGTCTTGGGCCAGCTTAACTAGGTTTGGACGCGGACCGCTAAGTTACCTTGCTCTAGTACAGTTTCTCTTAGGTGCTTGAGCGCTACCTACTTTAGCTGCAGAGAGAGAGAGTCTTAGAGAGAGTAAAGCAGTCTTCTTAGAAAGATAGATCTTAGTCTTTAGTAGAGCTTGGTAATTTTCAGCAGAGAGACGTGGGGCTGGTGTTCTACAGGTAGGAGAGGAGACAGAGTACGCGAGTCCATGATAGAATACGCATGCTCCTTGACTGTCTTTGCCTCCGGCCTAATATAAGGCTAATCTCGTGCGTCTCAACACCACAGGTGTAGAGACTGCCAATTCACTACTGCTGTCATCTCGCGAGCTCTCATGCTTGTTAGGAGAGCTAAATCCCTCTCCACGCCCTTTCCACCCAGGTGTTCCATTATTGAGCTATACAGGTATTTCTTATAACTCACTCCTCCTAGCCATAGGCTATGTGGCCTGCAACAATATGGCAAGTACATATGTATTTAGTTTTTAAAATGTGGCTGTACCATTTTACATTCCCACTAGCAGCATAAATGATCCAGTTTCCTCTTATTCTCATCGGTGTTTGTGTTATCACTGTTAATTTAGGTGTGTAGTAATATATCATCATATATATTATCAGTTTTAATTTGTTTTCCCCTAATGGCTAATAATGTTGAAAATATTGACATGTTATTCTTTGTTATTTGTATGTCCTCTTTGGTGACGTGTCACTTCATGTCTTTTGCCCATTTATAAATTATACTCTTTTACTATTGGGTTTTGAGGGTTGTTTTATATATTATAGATACAAGTCCTATGTCACACATGATCTGAAAATATTTCCTGTCTGCAATTGTCTTCTCCAGCTCTTAAAAGGGTATTTCTTGAATTGTTGATTCAAGAATTACTTGAATTTTTTTTTTATTCAATGAACAAGTATTTTTAAGCATCTTTAAACAGAGCTAATTGGTATAGAAACTACAGACTCCATTTACCATCTACCAGACTCGTATACCATTTTTCTGCTCTGTCTATGGAGGTCTAAGACAGCACAGAATAAATATAACTTACCTGTTTTTCACCAATTTTCCTACGTCTTGTTTCCATAAAAAAATATGAAAAATCTCACCATACAAAGTATTAAAACACCTCTCAGACATATTCCATCCAGCCTCATCCTTTTATCCTTTATTTCTTAAGACTATTATCCCCTTTCCCTCCTTTTTTGAAGCCAAGGGCCTCTCAAGACTAGTAGGAGGGAATTTTTATTTTATACAGAATCAAGATATTTTGCTTACAGTGGGGAAATATACAATAGAAGCTTAATCTTCACAGTGCAGTGACCTGGGTTTCTAAACTCATCTGATTCCCTGTCTAGCAGCACAGCAAGGCAGAACAAAGTAAAGCTACCTACTCCAGAAGAAGAAGAGGTGGGATATTAGAAGCATCTGGAAGGACAGGAGGGAAGGGCTCTTATCAGCCTATCATGGCCACGTGATATGTCCTGACCTCATAGGATCAAGGCCCTGCACCAAGCCAGGAGGTTGGGGAACAAATTAAATAGAAAAAAAGAAGTCATAATAACTACAACTCTGTGGTTTCTGTAAGGGTTTGATTATACTGCTTGAACCTGAAGTAGAAAATGGATTGAAATCTCCATTATTGCATGTGATTTTATTTTGAGATAAAACAATCTCAAATGGTAAGACAATTTTGTAATGAACTCCTTCATTCCACTGTAAATGGCATATAGTGCTAGACTATTTACTCTTTTGTTAAACACTTATATTGTGCTAGGCATTAAGAATGTAAAAATAAATGAGAAGGATTCCTACTTTCAAGATGTTCATATCATGGTAGAAAGGAGAAAGCACAGTTGCAAACTACAATAGATAATACAGAGGTATGTAAAAAGAGTGAATATTCAGTTCTGTTTTGATGAATATTAGAGTCATGAGGAAGAGACTTTGAGCTAAGTCTTAGATGTTCTTAAATCAAAGGTTTTTGTTCCATAATGAATATGAAACAATTGGAGAAAATCCGGAAAATGGAATTGAATTTTCAAGGATGAGGTCATCCGGGAAAACTCTAAGCTTTTAGCTAAGTCAAATTCATTCCTTCATTCATTTAGAAAATATTCATTGCCTCTACTCCATGCTAGATTCCAGGAATATAACAAGTGAGTGGTCTTTGCCCAAGGATCCTGTAGGCTGGTGGAATGACAAAGTCATCAGTTGCCACACAATGTGAAAAGTGCATTCAAAAGTAATCACAGGGTAATTTGGAAGTACCTGATAACCTCTAATCAGGATAGAATGAAGCTCTTGACAGTTACAGTTAGGGCAGGGTCATAGTAAGTAAGTGCTGCCTTACTGGGTTTGTGTTTAATGCTATTTCCAAACGTGGGGAGAAATGAAGAAAAGTACAAGGCAACCATAAGACGCTCTCAGAGATGTGTCCAACTTTCAAAATGAACAAAAATCTCATGTAGACTTATCCTGGGAGCTTCTCGTAGTTTGCCTGGCCTTTTTCCATTCCAAACGGAGGTTTGGACATTTGACAGATTTGGTTTCAAAGGGTTATCCTAGTAAGATTTGGATGAAGGAAAAAAGGCAAGCGACCCTCTTCTGAAGTAGGTACAGGTGGGTTTGAGGGAACGTTCTTTCCATTCCTCTTAACCTCCTTTTGTGAGTCCAACTCTGATGAAAAATGCCCTCGAAGGTGGGATGCCAGAGCCAGGTAACAAAGCAGCACAGGAACTCAAAGCAGGTAAGTGTGAGGAAGGAAGCATTCGACAGTCGCCGTATTCTTTTTCAAACTTTATTTTAGCCTCACAACAAATCTGTCAATTCAGATGAACGAACAGGTTCGTAGAAAAAAGGGTAAGTAACTTGCTCACGTTCACGAACACGCCGGGCGAGCTAGAGCAGCCAAGCCCCTGTGGGGCGCAGGCGCACTGCTCCCCCGCCAGCGCCCGGACCCGCGAGAGTTCCGGCCTTAAACGCTCGGGAATACGCCGTTGGCGCCTCCAATTCTCCTTCCGTCTTCTCATCCGGAAATCCGATGGCTGGCACCGGGCCTAGCGGCAGGCCGGGCACACGGCGCCCCAGCAGCAGTAGTTGACGCAAAGGACACAACTTTACTGGTTGGCTCCTCGCCACAGCCCTGTGCCGGGCCCGCACACTGCACCCTCCAGAGTCAAGGGCGCTCTGAAGAGAAGCAGGTTGTACCGCGATCCTGCCACCTCCTGGCCTCCTGAACGTCCCCTCCAGCCCGGCTGCCCTGAGGCCAGCCCCCTGGCCGCCTCTGCCCCGACCACTCCCCGCGGCCGGGGCCGGAAGCGGGGCCGCCGCGCGCTGCAAATGCCTGCGCGGGGCCCAACTGTGGGCAGTTGGTCGGGCCGCCGGGTCTTACCAGTCGGCGCGAGTCTCCCAGGCCCTGCGTCGGGCGCCTCTCGCAAGGGGCGCCTCGCCAGGCGCCCTGCCCGTTCCCTCGGTCCTTTGGGCTTCGTTTGGTGGGCCTCCCCTGCCCGAGGCGCGGAGGCTTTTGCGGGCTGGACGCGCGGTCCGCACAGCTAGCCGTGGAGATGTGCTCGACGCCGGGGCTGCCGACGCCGGGGGCCTCGCTGGTCCTGCGGGTGTCCTTCGTGGACGTGATTCCCGAGGTGATCCCCGTGCAGCTTTGGGGCCTGGTGGGCGAGCGGCGGGACGAGTACGTGCGGCTGAGCCAGGAGATCCAGGAAGCGGCGGCCTCACGCGGCCCGTGGGCATTGGGCGGCGCCTCGGCCTCGCCTGGCGAGCTGTGCCTGGTGCAGGTGGGGCTCCTGTGGCACCGCTGCCGCGTGGTCAGCCGCCAGGCACAGGAGAGCCGCGTCTTCCTGCTCGACGAGGGCCGCACCATCACGGTCGGCGCAGGCACCCTGGCGCCTGGGCGCAGTGAGTTCTTCCACCTGCCCTCGGAGGTGCTGGGCTGCGTGCTGGCCGGCCTGGTGCCAGCGGGCGGCAGCGGCGCGGGCGGGGGCGAGCCGCAGCACTGGTCTTCCGGCGCCGTGGACTTCCTTAGCGACCTTCAGGGTAAGGAGGTGCATGGGCGGGTCCTGGATGTGCTGCTCCTCCATCGCCTGGTCCTTCTGGAGGTGCCAAGTCTGGTCCAGCAGATGCAGGAGCGCGGCCTGGCTCGGCAGGTCCCCGACAGCCTCTTCCACTCGTTGCTCAAGCGCCACCTCAATGTGGCCACTTCTGGCATAGCCCCTGGGGTCCCTGTTCTCCCGAGAGTTCTGCCCAAGCAAGAGCAGCCTGGCCTGGATTATTTCTATCCCCAGCTGCAGCTAGGTGTGACGGAGCCCGTAGTGGTAACCCAAGTGTGCCATCCCCACCGTATTCACTGCCAGCTCCGGAGCCTCTCACAGGAGATCCACCGCCTCTCCGAGAGCATGGCGCAAGTGTACCGGGCTTCAACGGGGACAGGGGATGAGAACTCCAGTGCCACCTGGGAGGAGAGGGAAGAGAGCCCGGACAAGCCGGGCTCTCCATGTGCATCCTGTGGACTGGATGGACACTGGTACCGAGCACTCTTGCTTGAGACTTTTCGGCCCCAGCGCTGTGCCCAGGTGCTTCACGTAGACTATGGAAGGAAGGAGTTAGTGAGTTGTAGTAGCCTTCGGTACCTGCTGCCTGAATATTTCCGAATGCCAGTGGTGACCTACCCTTGTGCTTTGTATGGACTCTGGGACGGTGGGAGAGGTTGGTCTCGGTCACAAGTTGGTGACCTGAAAGCTTTGATACTGGGCCAGGCAGTGAATGCAAAGATTGAATTTTATTGCTCCTTTGAGCACGTGTATTATATCACCTTGTACGGAGAAGACGGGGTTAATCTTAACTGTGTGTTTGGAGTACAGTCTTGTTGCTTGGCAGACCAATTCCTTCAGAGCCAAGGAATAGAGGAGGAAGAGGAGGAAGAAGAACCAGAGACAGCCTCTCAGTCTCCCACTGAAGAAGTGGACGACGAGCTGTCACTCCCAGCCTTGAGATGTATCAGGTTAAAGATGAACACCTTCTATGATGCCCAGGTAGAGTTTGTTAAAAATCCTTCTGAGTTTTGGATTAGGTTGAGGAAACACAATGGCACCTTCAGCAAGCTGATGCGGAGGATGTGCAGTTTCTATTCCTCGGCCAGTAAGCTGGATGGTGTGGTTTTGAAACCTGAACCTGATGACCTTTGCTGTGTCAAATGGAAAGAAAATGGCTATTTTCGGGCCATTGTCACCAGATTAGATGACAAGAGTGTGGATGTATTCTTAGTTGACCGTGGGAATTCAGAAAATGTGGACTGGTATGATGTAAGGATGTTGCTTCCTCAGTTTAGGAGGCTACCAGTATTGGCTCTGAGGTGCACCCTCGCAGATATCTGGCCTCTGGGAAAAACTTGGAGCCAGGAAGCAATTTCCTTTTTTAAAAAGACCGTACTCCACAAAGAATTAGTTATCCATGTTCTTGATAAGCAAGATCATCAATACATCATTGAGATTCTGGATGAATCAAGAACAGGGGAAGAAAACATTAGTAAGGTAATTGCTCAAGCTGGCTATGCCAAATATCAGGAATTCGAAACAAAAGAAAATATCCCAGTAAATGCCCACGCCCCAGGGCATGGTTCAAACCACTTTACTGCTGAGAATAACAAAATACCTTCTGCCAAGAAGGTAGAAGGAGAACAGAAAGTCAAGAGAGATCATAAAGCCACATCTGTTTCAGAAACTTTGACGGACACAATTGTCACACACGTTTCAAGTGAACTAGTTGTACAGAATAAAGAGAAAAAAACATCTGTTTATTCTCCTCTTACTCAGAATTTCCTGGAAATTAAGCCAGGCTCCTCTTGTAAGGGAGAGCTAAAAGTTGGAAGTACAGTAGAAGTTAAAGTGTCTTATGTTAAGAACCCTGGCTATTTCTGGTGCCAGCTGACCAGAAACATGCAAGGATTTAAATCTCTAATGTGTAATATTCAGGACTACTGTAAATGTACAGCTGCTCCTTATGACGGAACCACACCTGCTTGTTTGGCAAAACGAGCAATAGATGGAAAATGGTCCAGAGCTCTGATTAGTGGGACACAGTCTTCAGAGCATGTCAAAGTAATATTTGTCGATTATGGAGACAAAGAAGTGGTATCTGTGAAGAGTATTTATTCAATTAATGAAGAGTTTCTCAAGATTAAGGCTCAGGCTTTTAGATGCAGTCTTTATAATTTAATTCAACCAACTGGTCCAGATCCCTTCCTTTGGGATGAAATGGCAATACAAGCTTTTGCTGACTTTGTAAATAATTCATGGCAAAACAATCTTGAGTTAAAATGCACAATATTTGCTTTGGCCTCCATACATGATGAAGAACTGTTTAATGTTGTGGATTTGCTTACACCTTTTCAGAGTGCATGCCATTTTTTGGTAGAAAAAAGACTTGCGAGACCAGTAAAACTTCAAAAGCCTCTGGAGTCCTCTGTTCAGCTACATTCCTTCTACTATTCTATTCATGATATGAAAATTGGAAGTGAAGAATCAGTGTATATAACACATGTTGATGACCCATGGACATTTTATTGCCAGCTGGCAAGAAATGCAGATATTTTGGAACAGTTGTCATGTAATATTACACAATTAAGTAAAGTTTTGATGAATTTAAAAACAGCTCCCTTGATCCCTGGAAACTTGTGCCTTGCCAGGTATACTGATGGAAACTGGTATAGGGGGATAGTAATAGAGAAAGAACCAAACAAAGTCTTTTTTGTTGATTTTGGGAATGTTTATGTAGTAACTAGTGATGATCTACTTCCAATACCTAGTGATGCATACAGTGTTTTACTTTTGCCCATGCAAGCTGTTAAATGCTCATTATCTGATATTCCTGATCATATACCAGAAGAAGTTACAGCATGGTTTCAGGAAACTATTTTGGATAAGTCATTGAAGGCCTTAGTTGTAGCAAAAGATCCAGATGGAAGATTGATTATAGAACTATATGGTGACAATATTCAAATTAATGCTAGTATTAATGAGAAGTTAGGGTTACTTGGTTACAAGGGTAAAATAAGAAAAAAAGAAAGTAAAGCCCTCCTCTCTACAACTGAAACTCTTGAAGGAAAAAATGAGAATATGAAATTGTCATCTACAGAGTACTTATGTAAATCATTTGAGAGCAAGTTAGGCAATGTGCAGATTTTGGGAGAAACATACAAACCTAAGATCAACTCAGCTTTTAAGGAGCTTAAACGTTTACAAAATTCAACAAAGACTAACTCAATCACTCAATATCAGGACTCCGTGGCAAATAAAAATAGTCCACTGTTTTCATTAGCAATGGAAAAAAAAGAAAGTTTTGCTGAACCACTTCTGAAAGCCACGAGAACAGAAGCCCCTCTTTCAGAGAGAAAAATAGGAGATTCATGTAACAAAGACTCGCCTCTAAAATTTTGTGAGTTCCCGCAGAAGACTATAATGCCTGGCTTTAAAACAACAGTATATGTTTCTCATATAAATGACCTTTCAGACTTTTATGTTCAACTAACAGAAGATGAAGCTGAGATTAATCTTCTTTCAGAGAGATTAAATGATGTTAAAACAAGACCTGAATTTCATGCAGGTCCACCTTTGCAAAGAGGAGATGTAATATGTGCCATTTTCCCAGAAGACAATTTATGGTATCGTGCTGTGGTCAAGGAACAACAATCCAAAGACCTTCTTTCTGTACAGTTTATAGATTATGGCAATGTTTCTGTGGTTCATACTAGCAAAACAGGTAGGCTCGACCTAATTAACGCAGTAATACCAGGATTGTGCATTCCTTGTTCCTTAGCAGGACTTTGGGTTCCTGACATCATACATTGTAAGGAAATGATACAGTCCTTTTCCCGAAGGACTGATGAGGCTCAAATAACATGTGAATTTGTTAAGTTTCAAGGCAAATGGGAAGTTATTCTTGCTGACAAACATGGCATCATAGCAGATGATATAAATAGCAGATATGCTATTAGTGAAAAATCTAAAATAGAACTTTCTACCCAAATAATTAAAAGTACCAGTTCAAGGTCTGCTAACAAATTAGACAATGACACGTCAGTGTTTCTTAACTGGTATAATCCAAAAATAAAGATGATAAGAGCTTATGCCACTGTAATAGATGGACCTGAGTATTTTTGGTGTCAGTTTGCTGATACTGAGAAACTTCAGTATTTAGAAGTAGAAGTACAGACTGCTGGAGAACAGGTAGCAAATGAGAGAAATTGTGTCCCGTGTCCTCATATTGGAGATCCGTGTATAGTAAGATATAGAGAAGATGGACATTATTACAGGGCACTTATCACTAATGTTTGTGAAGATTATCTTGTATCTGTCAGGCTTGTGGACTTTGGAAACATTGAAGACTGTGTAGATCCCAAAACACTCTGGAACATTCCTTCTGAACTTTTGTTGGTTCCCATGCAAGCCTTTCCATGTTGCCTCTTAGGATTTAATATTTCAGAAGGTATGTGCCCTCAAGAGGGAAATGATTATTTTTATGAAATAGTAACAGAAGATGTGTTGGAAATAACAATATTAGAAATCAAAAGAGATGTTTGTGATATCCCTTTAGCAATTGTCGACTTGAAATGCAAAGGAGAGAGTATTAGTGAGAAAATGAAGAAATATTCTAAGATTGATATTACTAAGAATGATCTGCCCTATGAAACAAGTGGCTCAGAGAAAAGAGAAGCTTGTAGGTCCCCCAGTCCTGATGTTGGACTTAAGAAACCAAGTAATAAAGCTGTTCAGGATGAAACCTTATATGCGGAACCACAAATCAATGAGCTCTCTGAAAGAACTGAAAAAAAGTTAAACATTATTGAAAACAAATCAAATAAATTCTGTGATCTCAAGACTGATAACATTTTCGAAGCTTTTGAACACCCATGCAAAGATAAAATCAGTACTGAGGTACTAGATGGTAAAGTAGAGTGCCATTTGGTTGACAAAACGAAGTTTGAAGATAAATACCAACTTACAGGATTTGAGACATTATTACCACGTGCCAGTGAAACAAAGGAGATACTAGAACTGAATTCACTTGAGGTGCCACTTTCTGCTGATGATGAATCAAAAGAATTCTTAGAACTGGAATCCATTGAGTTACAACATTCTCTGATTGGGGATGAAGAGAAAGAAGAGTTGGGCCTGGAGCCACCAAGTGTACTGCTGTCCCAAGGCTGTGACACAAAAGCAACTCTGGAACCTTTCGCAGTGACGCTCTCCCTCAGCCGTGAAACTGAGAAACAGCCAGAATTAGAACTACCTACAGCCCAGCTATCTCTAGATGACAAATTGATTCCTTTGTCTTTGAGAGTTAGTCAGAAAATCCAAGAATCCCTGTGTGCTGAGGATGTGAGAAAGTCAAGTTGTGTGGAACATTTCGATGACCAGCACAGGGTGCCATTACATCTACACGGGAAGAATTGTGATTCGAAAATGCAGATTGACATGAACATATATGAAGAAGCGTTTATAGAGTATAAAAACAGGGACGGCATGTCCTCACTGATGCCTTTATTGTCTGAAGAAGAATCCAGAGATGGAAGAAAGCACAGTAATGCTTTACCAGATCACGTCTCAGGTATGTGATTTTTTATTTTCCTTTCACTTTATTTCATGTAGGGGTATCCAGCCTGGGGCCCGTGAGCCTCATGCAGGTTATTTGAGGACTGTTTGGCTTATCTGTAGTGTCAGATATTATGAAAAGTATACATAGAATTTTTTTTTTTTTTGCTCATCAGCTTTCGTTAGGATTTAGATATTTACTGTGTGGGCCAAGAAAACACTTATTTTTCCTTTGTGTGGCAGAAAAGAAAAAAGGTTGGACATGCCTGAGTGTCTTTCAAAAGTTCTTTCTTTTTTAAAAAAGAGAATAAATCTTTAAAAATAGCTGGGCCTGTAGTTCCAGTTACTTGGGAGGCTGAGGCAAGAGAATCACTTGAGCCCAAGAGTTTGAGGTTGCTATGAGCTATGACATCATGGCACTCTACCCAGGGCAACAACAACAAAAAAAAGAATAAATCTTAAATGGGTTTTTAAATAATTTTTTTGAAAGAAAAATTAAAACTAGAGAAGCGAATCAGATTTCGATTTTACAAAGGGCATTTTAAACTTGGGGAAAATAAGTTGTGAAATCAATTTAGAGTAATGTTTTGTGCTTAAAAATAGAATGCTTAAAACCTATGTCTCCAAAAAATAGTCACATTTAAAATGTAAATAAACTATTGCTATAATACAGAGGGTATATGCATTGGTAAATTGTAAACAACATATTCTGTTGCCAACTATTATTATAGACATAAATTTATAATAGAGATTATTTTAACAGGGATTTTTAGTCTTAATTCTTGTGCATTGATTTTGTCATTTGTTTCGAAACTCATAAGCAAAAAACAGATTTAGGGAACATGTATTAATCAGAAAAGTTGTGAGTAAATCTTGAAGAACATATTTTAGCTTTACAAGTTATTTTACTGCTATTTTCTTTGCTAAAGAGACTTAAACATCACATTACATGTCTAACTCTTAGTTTTTTATAATCAGTGTTATACATGTACTTCTTAAATGCCAGTTTTTATATTATCAAATTTAAATCGTTGTACAAAATAGACAAAATAATAGAATAATCAGAATGAAAATAAACATACTCTTACCAACAAGATGAACACTGTCAGAACCCTGGTATACTTCCTTCTTGTTATTTTTTGTCCTGCGTGTATATGTTTAAAGACAGTTTTACAAACTAAATACAGATTTTACTATCATACAGTACTGAGACCTGCATTTTAATCCCCTTCAAAATACTTTCAGAATATTTTAATGTGCACCATAATTCATTTAAATATTACCCTTGCATTAAATATTTACTCCTCATTGTCACATTTCAATAATAATAAGTATTTATATTAGCTTTGTGGTAAGAATATTTGCTCACTTACAACATGCTGCTTTGCTGTAGAAATGGGTATTGTAACTACTATAGACAACACTGCTTGTAGCAATAGTACCAACTTTTAGTAGTAATCTTCAGGGTTAAAGCTCAGATTCACATCCTTATCCTGGTGGGTTTTTTTCTTTCTGTTTGTTTTTAGGAAAGAGGTAGTGGCGTATATGGGGACAGGGAACTAGAAGAATAAAATTGAAGAAAGGAGACGAACTTAGAACATATTAACCACACTAATTACATGATATTGACTATGTAGGAATAGGAAGTACAAATTAAAGAAAATGCTTTGCTTGTACATCTCACGTTAAGGAATTAAGAGGTGTGCATTGAGTCTTAACTCTGTTCAATTTGGCAGCTCAGCCACAGAACACTTATACTCTGAAAGGCTTTACTGTTGGATCAAAATGTGTTGTGTGGTCAAGTCTAAGAAACACGTGGTCTAAATGTAAGATCTTGGAAATAGCTGAAGAAGGCACAAGGGTAAGTGAAGTGTAAGCACTTTATCTCCAAATGTACTTGCAGACTGTTAAGGAAATTCTACCAAAGTTTATTACACTAGAGAATGTAATTGAACAGAGATTTACCAGTTTGTTCTCCCTGGTAATTTGCTGCAAAACTAATTTTAAATGTTCACAAAGAATCCTAGCAAAAAAAAAAAAAAGTCATCCTAGTCTCTTCCATCTATCTTTCTTACCCCTAAAATCTTATTAGTCAACAAGTTCCACCTTTCCACTTCTTATTTCTTTCTCAGTCGGGACTTTTTATCTCTAAGGCCACTTGTTACCTTTGTTCAGTCCCTCATTTCAGAGCTACATTACTGAAATAACCTTCTATTTGGTTTACTTCCAGTTTTCTTTCAATTGATTGATCATAGTGAAGTTTGTCCAATGCAAATCTGATTACATGACTCCTATGTGAAACTTACTAGGGATTTCTAATCGGTTTTGTTTCTCCTACGATCTGAAAACCACCTGTACCAGAATCATCTGGTATATTTCTTAAATTGTAGATTCTTGTGCCTTGGCCTTGCCTGCTGATTCAGAATTTGGGGTTAGGATTTGGGATGTGCATTCTTTAACCATTAATATTGAAGAATCACTGATCTGGAATATAAAAGTCAAGTTCATTAACAAGACACAGAGGTCCCTCTGGGGTTAAATGTCCACGTATCTCTCCAGCTTTCAGTCTTAATTCCTTTTTTTTTTTCTTTTTTGTTTGGTTTTGTTTTGACTCTCACTCTGTTGAATAGAGCACCAGAGCATCATCATAGCTCACAGCAACCTCAAACTCTTGGGCTCAAGCTATCCTCTTGCCTCAGCCTCCCAAATAGTTGTGACTACAGGCATCCACCACAATGCCTGGCTAGTTTTTCTGTTTTCAGTAGCATTGGGGTCTCACTCTTGCTCAGGCTGGTCTCGAACTCCTGACCTCAGCCTGGTCTCGTACACACACCTCAGCCTCCAAAGTGCTAGAATTACAGTCATGAGCCACCATGCCCGTCCAGGTCTTAATTCTTTATATTTTGAACATTATATGGACATCTATCTGATTGACTTCACTTATATATACCATTTTTCTTGTTCCTTTGATGTCATTAATAACATAGTTTTATTTTACCTGTATTACATCCTATTGCCAAACTGATTAATTTCAATTTATCTTTAAAGATTTTTGTGGCCATTGCCCCTTCTAGGAAGCACTCGTCATTATTTCCTAAACTTCCCCTCATCTTCAACTCTTCCTCGCCCCTACAAAAAGCTTTATACCTGTATTATATTCCTGTACCTGCTACTGCAGAAGTCTGGACTTCCTCCATGTGTATTATAATTTTCTGCTTATAGGTCTTTTCTCAACCAGAGTTTGAACTACTGGAGGTCAAAATTTTATCTAACTCCAAACTCTGGGCATGGATTCTCCATATATGTTTGTTGAACTGAAGTAGCATTGAGTTTGAAACATACAATTAAGTTTAATAAAATATTTTCTTTTGAAGTGTTTTAAAAAGGATTGCTATGGTATATGAATCTGTTATAGTCCTTGGAACGTGACAATTTTTTTTAATTTTTCTCTTCTTTATTAAAGGTTTTGAACCTTTCAAACGGTATGGAGGAAATAGTGAACCCTGAGAATGTCTGGAATGGCATCCCCAAATTGGATAAGAGTCCGTCTGAGGTATGGAATTATATAAATAGTAATTAATGAGAGCATTGGTCTTCATTTTGAAAGGTGATTTAACAAACTTATTTCTAAAGCCCTTATTTTAGGAAAAATGTTGTAACAATAGTTAAGAACAGAAATAACAAAATCAGTAATTCTGGACTTTAACCGAGTATTCTTTTGGGCAAACAAGGAATTAATGTTTTGCTTCTTGATTTTCTCCTTACAGAATGAAAGTTGACTGGTGTTCATGACTCTTATAAAATGTTTGAGGCAGAAAATCTGAAAAATACAGCAAAATTAAAAATGAGAGTAATAATAACTTGTAATATGCCCATTTAAAGATAAACAGGTTGATCCATTTGGCTTTATTCATAATTTTTCTGTTTAAGTGGAATGTAAGTATTTTATCTACATATTTTGGACACGATTGACTTCATTCTCTCTATAGTTTAATATTCTTCATTTAAGACTATATGGTGGGCAGTTTCCCAAGCTGCTGTGATGTGTCTAGGCATTTCAGGGGCGGTTTGTTCAACTTCTTCAACTTTTACTTTATGGCGTTTGATATTTCCAACATCTGGTCATCTCAGGGTTTATTATACCTCATGGCTGTATTTTCCTTAGAGAAATGGTCAACTTTTCCTGATTCTTCTATGTTGAATAATTTCGGATTCTATCCTGAGCATCTAAAATATTACATTGTAAGACTGAAGGTCTCCTTAAAATCTGGAGGATGTTGAAGTCTTTGTTGTAGCCAATTATCATCCTATGCAGGTTCATGCCACAGGTTCTGTCTCTCCTGTAGCTAGCTGGTGATTCCCTTTGCAGTGTTGGTCAGATCCACCCAGCATGTAAGGCAGTAGGGGGAGTCTGGGCCTGGTCACTGGTTTACATGGTGGTCAGATATCAAAGGCTTTGCTGTGCTTGTTAGGCTCTGTTTTGCATGTGCATAGATCAGGGGGATCATATTGGGGGTCAGAAAGTTCCAGCTTCTTTGCTCTTTGAGATTTCCTCCATGCTTTCTGGTTCCCTGGATACCCCTTTAATTCAGCCCCCAGTAGCCCCTTTTTCTGTTCTCTGGCCAGAAAGCAGGCTTTCCTCAAGGTTCTGTTTGAACCTGCGTTTGGAGTTAAACAGATCAAGAGAAGAGCAAAAATAATCACTTCCCTCTACTCTTCAGATACCCAAAGGACCTTTTCCTGGTTCTACTGACCAGAGACACAGCTCACCTCTCACACGTTTAGGTAGTAGATTGCCATTGCTGTCACGAGGCAGTAACTGGAGCTACCCTCAGGGCAATGCCAGAAGAAAAATGAGAAAAAAACAACAACACAATACATAAGTCAGTACAGAAGTTTTGAGATACACAAAAATCAAGAAATGTAACATCCACACAGATGGAAACAAATACAACCCTCACAACAACACCGATAAGCCAAGCAAGATGAAACTTGCACAGGTAAATCAGAAAGGACACAGTCAACTGTGTTTCTGGGAAATGAAATAATGGACCATAACGTAGTCTGTCTCAAAACTTTTGTGGTGACCCACATACAGTAAAGGGATTTCCTACCCATTCCTTACTCTGTAGCATTCAAGGGCCCTCTATGCCAACCCACTTGCTAAAAGATAGGAAATTTCTATCCATTTTATGTTTTTACCCTGGCTGGGTAGTTCTGATTTGGCCTGCTTTCAGATCAAAACCAGGAGACAAAGAAGTGAGGAAAGAACAAAACCAGAAACTCTGTTGTGAGTCATTATTCGGGTTTTTACTTTAATTTTTAATCTTTCTGTACTTGCTTACTTTTGAGTATCCTCAAGTAGTTGCTTTATATATTCTCTCTAGAAGTTCTAGTTGTAATTAGTGAAAGAGAAAGGTTATAGTAAGCATACTCTATCTTGGCTGCAGCCAGAAGACCATAAACTGTTTGACAGCTGTATAATATTGCATGACATTAATGAGCTATATTAAACCATTTCTTATAGTGTTGGATATTTAGGTCACATAAAATTTTTACTATTAAAAATATTGAATATCTCTCTCTTCACCTTCTTGTGCTAGTTCCTTTTTGTGTACTTGTCAAAAAGAAATAGCCTGATAACGATTTTTTGCATCAGTATTTGCCAAAAATTTCTTCTACATTCTTATTGTCTCTATTAGTTTTGAAGAGTCCACAAATAAATACATATACGAATGGAATTATATTTGGATAAAATTGTATTTGGATTACCCTATTACCTGGTAAACAGGAAAAAGCTATTTGGGACTATTTAAAGTATACATAAAATAATATATGGTAGAACCTCCCTCCATAGTTGACCGCTTCCCTACATTGACTCCCTCCTTAAGTTGACCTAATTTTTAGACATACACCACGTGTACAAATCTGTACCATAATCCTAGTTCCTTATGTCGAGCACCTCTGTACCTTGACAAGTTTGTAACAGTCCCTTGAGTGTTCAGCCTACAGAGGTTCTAATATACTTATGAGTAAGGCTTTATACTTCTTGATTTGATTACATTGGAAGTTAAAGATTCCTCACATTAGAGGAAGATCGTGGATAAGGATGCCTGCCTACAAATTAGCTAGTACTTTTTAAAAAGTGAATATTGTGAGTACTATGCATGGCTGTTTTTTATGATACATCAAGTCACTATGATCTGGTAGTGTTTCTAATTATAATTTTTTAGTATATGTTTTTTATGTGAGCTATTTCATTTCACCATAAGAATATGTCTCACTAATTAGTTTTCTGTATTATATCATGTATGCACATTGAAAAGAATCTGGGAAAAATATATCCCTTTCCTTTTTTTTCAAAGGATCTATGGCTCACCATTGATAATGTGTTTGAGCAGCAGCACCTTGAACAAAGCTATCCCTCCATCCTTCACCAAATACTAGAGTTTGGGAGATAACGATTGAAAAGGCATACTTTACTCTCTGTATGGAAGGCTGCGGTGGAGATAGTCTAGATAATGAGTACTTGAATAAAGGAAAATGTACTTGAGATGATTTTCCCTATAAAATCAGATTGCCATAATTTGAACAGGAATACTTTTTATTGTTTACTTTTTCCTGATTTATCTATAGTCCCATTTATGATTTAAACTGTGTTTTGTACTTATAATAAAGAGTTGGTAGTAACCCAAAGGTTCCTTTTGTTAGGCTGTATTCCAAACAGTGGGAAAAGATCTTTACTTCACGTCATTGGATGATACCACAATTAAAGGTAACCTGTGTTTTTAAAACAAAATACTTTTATCACCCAGAATTGCCAAGTCTTAAAGATACCATTATGCTGAATCCCTCAAACAAAAATGGTTTATTAATTTCTTTGGATGTTAGTAGTAGAGGGAAAAAAACACTTTAGGTACAAATGTTTAAGTGCCCATTGACCCACGAATGGATTAATAAATTGTGGTACATGTACACCATGGAATATTATGCAGCCTTAAAGAAAGATGGAGACTTTACCTCTTTTGTGTTTACATGGATGGAGCTGGAACATATTCTTCTTAGCAAAGTATCTCAAGAATGGAAGGAAAAGTATCCAATGTACGCAGCCCTACTATGAAGCTAATTTATAGCTTTCATATGAAGACTATAACCCAATTATAGCACAAGAATATGGGGAAAAGGGGCAAGGGAGGGCGGGGAGGGAAGAGGATGGGTGGAAGGAGGGTTATTGGTGGGACCACACCTATCGTGCATCTTAGAAGGGTACAGGGGAAACTTACTAAATGCAGAATACAAATGTATTCATATAGTGTTTAAGAAAACGCCATGAAGGCTATGTTAAACAGCTTGATAAAAATATTTCAGATTGTATATGAAGTCAGCAAATTGTGCCCCATGATTATACTAATGTACACAGCTATGATTTAATAAAAATTAAAAAAAATACATACTATTACAGGATGTAAATTGTGATAGTAAAAATTTAAATTGTTAGGGAGGAGGCTAACAGTTGAGAATATTTGTGTGTCATTGAAATTAAGTTGTTATCAGTTTAAAACAGTCTAAAATAACTCTAAGATAGTTTACATAAGCCTTATGGTAGAAAGCAAAAAAATATAGAAGACATACAAATCAGAAAAAGAAAGAAATCTAAGCTTAGATGTCACAAAATTACCAAGTCACAAGAGAAGAATAAAGGAAAAAAAGACTCTACAAAACAATGGGGAAACAATAGTAAAATGGCAGGAGTAAGCCCTTATATACCAATAATAGCCTCAAATATGAATGGATTAAATACTCCAATCAAGGCTTGGCGCCTATGGCTCAACAGGCTAAGGCGCCAGCCACATACACCTGAGCTGATGGGTTCGAATCCAGCCCAGCCCACCAAACAACAATGACAGCTGCAACCAAAAAATGGCTGGACATTGTGGCGCATGCCCGTAGTCCCAGCAACTTGGGAGGCGGAAGCAAGAGATTCACTTGAGCCCAGGAGTTGGAGGTTGCTGTGAGCTGTGCTGCCAGAGCACTCTATCCAGGGTGACAGCTTGAGGCTCTGTCTCAAAAAACAAACAAACAAAAAAAAATACTCCAATCAAAAGACATAGCTATAATAAAATAAAGGTCGTTGGATATTCTGTATCTTCTGACTATAAGAGACCCATTTTAGCACTAAGAACACACATAGGTTGAAAGTGAAAGAATAGAAGAAGATATTCCATGTGAACAGTAACCAAAAGGCAGCAGGAGAGCCTATATTTATTTCAGAAAAAAAATAGTCTTCAAGTCAAAAACTGTACAAAACTCAAATAGATAAAGGGATCAATTCATCCAGAGAACACAGCAATTACAAATATATGTACCCAACATCAGAGTACCTAATATGTAAAGTAGATATTAATGGACTGAAGGAAGAAGTAAATAGTAATACAGTAATAGTAGGGAACTTAAATATTCCACATTCAACAATAGAGCTATCAAGCAGACAGAAAATTAATAAATCCTGGACTTGCACAGTATTCACTTTTATTTATTAGTCAGCTCTTCATTATAACTGATCATTGCAATTGGCTTATAAACGTCATTATGAATAGATGTGCATAAAATATTTATAAATGAATGAGAATATAAATTTTCAAATTATGTGATTTTAAATGAACTTAAACTATTTAAAAACTTCAAGGGTCATAAAGTAACACTTTAAAAGGAAGAACAAGAAAGGACAACAGGTATTAAAATAAAAAAATATTCAGTGTATTAAAATAGAATCTTATAGAACATTTAAAAATAATGCCTGCCATCCTCAGAGATTGATGTCCAAATTCTTGCTGTTAAAAAGACTCAATACCATTCACAATTGCTACAAAGAAAATAAAATACCTAGAAAAATACATAACAAAGGAGAAGAAAGATCTCTACAGAGAAAACTACAAAGCACTAAGGAAAAAAATCAGAGATGGTACCAACCAATAGAAAAATGTATCATGCTCATGGATCAGCAGAACTAACATTATCAAAATGTCCATACCATCCAAAGTGATTTATAGATTCAATGTTTTCCCCATCAAAATACCAATGTCATATTTCACAGATCTAGAAAACATAGTTGTGTGCTTCATTTGAAACCAGAAAAGAGATCAAACAGCCAAAGCAATTTTAAGCAAAAGATACAAAAGGGCATCCCTCACATTACCAGACTTTAAACTATACTACTAGACTACAGTAACTTAATCAGCATGGTATTGGCACAAACGTAGAGACAGACCAGACAACAGAATAGAAAACCCATATATAAAACCATCCACTTATAGTCATCTGATCATTGACTAAGCAGACAACAATATATGCTGGGGAAAAGACACCCTATTCAATAAATGGTGCTGGGTAAACTGCATAGCCACATGACCAAGAATGAAACAAGATCCATATCTCTCACCCATTACAAAAATTTAACTCAAGATGTATAAAGGACTTAAATGTAAAGCACCATAAGAATTCTAGAAAAAAATGCGGCAAAAACTCTTCCGGATACCTGCCTAGGCAAAGAATTTATGAAGAAGACTCCAAAGGCAATCAAGACAACAATGAAAATAAGCAAATTGAACTTGATTAAATTAAAAAGCTTCCCCACAGCCAAGAAAATAATTTTAGAGCAAATGGACAACCTACAGAATGGAGCTATAAACCTGATAAAGAACTAATATCCAGAATCTAAAAGGAACTCAAGAAAATCATCAAGAAAAGCGAGCAAAAGGCATGAATGGAAGCTTTCCAAAGGAAGATAGACAAACAGCCACTTAACGTATGAAAAATGCTCAACATAATTAATCAGGGAAATGCAAATTAAACCTATTATGAGTCAGAATGAACTTTAAATAAAAGTTCAAAAACAATAGATATTTGTGTGGATGAAAAGAGAATGGAATACTTACAAACTATTGGTGGGACCGCATATTAGTACAACCTCTATGGAAAACAGTATAGAGATTCCTCAAAGAATTAAGAAACAATTTAACAGTGGATCTGGCAATCACACCACTAGGCATTTAATTTAACCAAAGGGAAATGAAGAAGTATGACCTAATGCCTTTTGTGACAATTTGGGTAGAACTAGAGACCATTGTCCTAAATGAAATATCTAAAAAATGGAAACAAAAACATCACATGTCCTCACTACTAAATTGAAACTAGGTGGTGCACACACTTAGGCACAGAAGGTAATAAAACTTAACAGAAGTCACTAAGGGGGAAGGAGGTTAGACGGGATGGTTGAAAACCTGCCTAATGAGTACAATGGACATTATTTGTGTGACAGGCACAATCATCCACAACTCAAGTATTGTAAAAGTGATCCACATAACCAAAAATATTTACATCTTATAAAACTTTGAAATAAAACAAAGAAAAAAATTTTATGATGACAAACTTGAAGACATTCTGAGAGAAGCAAATAATAAATCTTAGCTAGTAGAACAACAGTAATTGATTTACTTGCAGATTTTTATTTACACACACAAAGAATGAGCCAAATGGCTCTTACTAAATACTACATAGAAACGAAAAAATAGAAAGTATCCTAATGTTAGTAAGAGTCTCCCCTTAAGGAGGTGGAAGAAATGATAATAAGTAAACAGGCTAATAATCTTGAGTTTTGCAATATTAGTGTTCGAAACAAATCAATTACATATATAAACATGCATATGCCTAAATCAAGAAAGGCAACAGCACAGTATTAAAAAAAACAAGTAAAATATTAACGGAAATCAATTACATCTTGAAATTCTTCAGCTTTCTTTTTCTAAGGAAGTATTTAGAGTTGAAATCTACCATAATATTCATATTACAACCACGTTTTACAATTTTTGCACCTGTCTAGTGGGAGAAGTAATGTCTGTCTTTTGACATTATTCAGTAAATGGATCTGAGTTCCTAACTCTAGCACGATCCGGTAATCCTACCTTTGGATACATACACAAAAGAACCGAAATCGGAATCTTAGATATCCCATGTTCACTGACGCTTTATTTAAAACAGGAAGACATGGAAACAACCCAAGCGTTGAATGGATAAGGAAAAGGTGATATAAGCGTACAAGACAATATTATTCAGTCTTAAAAAAAGGAGAAAATCTTGCGATGTTGCAACAATGTGGAGGGCATTAAGCCAGATAAAATTAACCAACCACTGAAGGACAAATGCTTTGTAAGTGTACAATATGAAATGTCTGTAACAGTCAAACTCATGGAAGCAACGAAGTGGTTGCCAGGGGTTGGGGAGTTGGAGAAATGGGGAGCTGTCCAGTGGTCACACCGTTTCAGTTACCTTAGATGAATAAGTTCTAGCTATCTGCTGTACACATAGAGCCTCAAGTTAATAACATAGCACCGTGAACTTCAAACTTCGGTGAGCAGGTAGCTCTCATGTTAAGTTTTCTAACCAAGGGGGGAAAAATCCTACGAAACTATGGAAGATACTGTATCTGTCTATTTTCTTGACAGTGGTGATGGTTTCATGAACGTTTTCCTATGTCCTAACTCATCGAGGGGCACACACGAAATACGTGTAGGTCTCTGCGTATCCATCTTGCCCCCGAGAGGATGGTGGGAGCATGATCTGATGTTGAGACTAACCTTTAGGGCCCAGATTATGAACTTGAACTATTATTTCCCATTAAAATAAACTAGAGCTCCTATAGGAAAGAATATGAACTTTCTTATGCTATAATTGGGTTATAGACTTCATATGAAAGCTATAGATAAGTTTCATAGTAGGGCTGAGTCCGTTGGATTCTTTAGGGGCAAGGGAAGAGAGGGGAGGGGAGGGGAAAGGATGGGTGGAGGGAGGGTGATTGGTGGGATCACACCTACAGTGCATCTTAGAAGGGTACAGGTGAAACTTACTAAATGCAGAATATAAATGTCTGTACACAATAACTAAGAAAATGCCATGAAGGCTATGTTAACCAGTTTGATGAAAACATTTCAGATTGTATATGAAACCAGCACATTGTACCCCATGATTGCATTAATGTACACAGCTATGATTTAATAAAAAAGAAAGAAAAAAAAAAGAATTCTGAAAAGAAAAAAAAGAATATGAGCTTTCTTTTTTTTTCTTTTTTCTTCATTAAGTCATAAACACATAGATCGTTTATACATTAATGCATTTATGGGGTACAAAGTGTTGATTTCATACAGAATTAGGAACGCTTATATTGCACTGGTTAATATATACCTCATCTCATTTACTTATAATTACATGTCGGTTCTATTAAGTATCGACTATAAATGTCTTAACACAAGAATATGAGCTTTCAATAAAGCCGTTTTAAAGAGTGGAAGCATGTGCTTTGTGCCATGCGGGGAATAGAGAGAGGCAGGAAGTACAAATCTGGCCCTCAAGAAGTCTCTACCTTTGTGAGTAAGAGAGGAATGGAAAAATAAATGATCAGTTACAAAATAGGAAAAATAAAATAAGTGCTTATGGGATCAAAATGGGAAAAACACAGAAGAAAAAACTGTTAGGGATCTTAGGAAAGCCCTCACAATCAAAGTACTGTTTGAGTTTAATCCTAGCTGAGGCTGCGAGGGGACGGTCAGCAGTTAAGGCTGAGAGGTCGGTGAGAGCATGACCCAGTGTCAAGCCCAACCATGGAAAGCTACCATTCATCGGGAAGAGACCAAGCCAGCACTGAGCAGGGAGATCTGAGACCCTTGGGTGCCATGCAATGGGCTCTACCTAAGCCTGTGTTAAAGAGAGAACCTCTAACAGTGTCTCAACTAAGGAAAGTCTGGGGCTTTAATGAAAGCACTAATTACAGTACGAAGAGTGGCAAAGAGGTTCTGTAGCAAGAGCATTTAACCGCTCTTTCATACACTAATATAGGATTGCAAGATTATAGACTGAGCATACGGTGTAGAGGACTGGACACCATGCTTGAGAGGACAGTTACTAATTCTTATCACATTAAAAGGAAATGCTGAGAACAGGACAGTCTCCTGGCAAGCCTAGAGATGTTTTGTGGCTTGGGGACAATCCCCCCAAGTCACTCAGTGTTCCAGAATGAGATACGGTCGGTCACTCACTAGTAAGCATGTGTTAAACACTGATGCTTAGTAGTTCTTCATGGGGGTTGTGAGGAAAGAACACGTGGGGAGAGAACAGGTGAGGAAAGAACACGTGAGGAGAGCACGTGGCAATCCTTATGCATGCATCCCTTGTATGTAATTACCTGAACTCTCCACACCTGTTGTGTATGTCTGTTACCTTAACTCTCCACACCTGTAGTGTATCACCTTAATAAACAGCCATTGTGGAGAGGATGCGGGGCTACCCCGCAATTAAAGTTAGCCCGCCTCCCGCAAGCTTGTACTTCTAATCCGTGTCACGCATGGTTCCTTCCTGTGGCGACTGAGACCAGGGCCATAGGGGTCGCAACAGTACGGATTCATCTCACTCTGTCATGAGTGAAACCAGTGAGTACAAACGTAAAGAGGGGTAAACGATGACAGATGTGGTGGCAGAAAACAAAAGCTCTGTGATCTGTTCACTGATCTGAGTCAAGGGAGCGACGCTAGGAAAGAGATGTGAGCCCCGAATCTCCTAATCAGCAAAGTTGATTTCCAAGTACCAAGGGCACTAACTCGGTCACCAACACGGGAGGACTCAGGGAGTATCATCCGAAGGGCCCTTACTAAGGAAGTTCTTGGTTTGCTTAGTTGGCTTCAGCCCATCACATACCTAAAGAGACAGTCACATAATGATGAGAAGCAGCACTAACAACATAGCTACACGTAAAAATTAGACTAACCGAGACAAAAGCAGAGGGTGTAGAACGGAATGACTACACCAGGCTCTGACCATGTAGATAGGGTGCAACGATCAAAAATAATGAAACAGGGGCAGGGGACAGGTGTTTGTAAAGATCCTTTCACATATTTTCTGTAACCATCCTGGTGAGGGCAACAGTATTAGTACTGTTATTACGATGTTACTAACCGTAATACTATTTGCAATGTGGCATAAAGCAATTAAATCATTTATAGAATATTTTAATTCCAGCATTCTTAATGTGGAAGAAAGTAGATAAAGATGTAATATAAGAACTAGTACAGAATTTTACCAAAAAAATCATTATTCAGTAAATGGATCTGAGTTAGATCCATTAGTACAGAATTTTACCTAAATATATTTGTTTGATCTCATGATAAATTTTATTGGTATATACACACATAAGTATACATGCATATATATTAATTTTTCTTTTACCTAATTCTGTCCATTAAAAAGGGCCAAGAAACAATGATTAACCCAGGAGCAATAAGCATCTTTAGGGCCCAGATTATGAACTTGAACTATTATTTCCCATTAAAATAAACTAGAGGTCCCAAATGAAAGAATATGGGCGTCCAGACACACTGCATAGCAAGGAAGCTGCCAAAGGAGACTGTACAAAAAGGACACAAAAGCCAAACCAAAGGGGCTCCCTTTGGTGAAGACAGGAAAAGTTGTACTTTGATAAGGGAAATTTCAATGCATTAAAACTCACCAAGTTTATTTAAATCCATAACTACATAAAGATAATTTTTAAAAATGTTCTGAGAAACTTCGGAGGATAAGAGGCCAATTAATTGTCTTAAAAATTGGTAAGTAATGGGAAAGTGTTTTAGCATCGATTTTGCCTTTCCTATGGGAAATGTGCCCTGGGAAACCAAACAGCAGAAGAAGCAGCTCTATAAATTATTTTAACCAGCAAACAAATGGAAATACAAAATTAGAATGTCTTAATTTGCACCTGTCAATGAATTGATGGATCTAGGCACTGAGGATCAATGGCTGTTAACACTACCGAAAGGATTCCAGTAGACGTCAAGTGCCTCCCCAGGGGAGAATACAGCCCCATCTACGGTCTTGCCAGGGGATCGAACCTGAGTCCCTCCAGCCTCTGGACCCCGTTGCTTATTTGTAGGAGACACAGAGGGGGGTGGAAGACCCTGCTGAAATGCAGTGAGCATTCAATCAGCAAAATCCAGACTGTGGGAACTTTGTAGGGCAAACGGCCCAAGTTCTTCAGCAGGTAGTTGTCAGAAAGACAGTGGTATAGAGGGAAGATTTATCAAACTTTAAAATAAGCAAACCCAAACCTAGTGCTTCTGGGAGTGGAGAGGGTATTGTCAAGTTCTACTCCAAGACCTGCGTAACGGTTACGAGGTCTGTGCTTTGTAAAATGTCATTCGGTTATACATTGGCATCGTGAGATAGTCTAAGTCTGTTTTTAGTTTTTTAAAAAAATCTACTCAGGCAATTTTGCTGTGCTCCTGCTCCCCAGTGCAGCTCCCTCAACCCATGCGGAGAAGAGGACTCTAAATTCTCAATGGCACCGTTCAGCAGGTAAACCGACACCCACCACGGACTAGCTCTGACCTTACATGACAAAGCAGAAGCCACTTATTCAACTCATAATCAGCTAACTTTTCAGTTCCCTGAAGACAAAATATCCTTGGGCTTGACTAGGAGGAAGAAGAGCAGGGAAGGCGAGTGGGAACAAAGCACCAGAGTGCAGGAAGCTATAATAAGGCAAGGAAGATGCGGGAGTGGATGCAATGACCTCAGCAAACAGGAGGGGCTGGTGTGGGACTCGTGCCTATAATCCTAGCACTCTGGGATGGCAAGGTGGGAACATCACTTGGGCCCAGGAATTCAAGAGCAGCCTGTGCAACAGTGTGACTCCCTCTCTACTAAAACTAGAGAATCTAGCCCGGTGTTGTGGTGGGAGCTTATATTCCAGCGACTTGCAAGGCTGACACAGGCAGACTGCTTGAACCCAGGAGTTTGAGGTTGCTGTGCGCTAGGGCTGATGACGCTACAGCACTCTAGCCTGGGCAACAGAGTGAGACTGTCTCAAAAAGAAAAAAAGAAGTAAAAAGAAAAAGGAAACAAAAGAGGGAAGAGGAAAACAGGCTGGGCAGCCTGCCCCTCTGGAGAATATCAACACGGGGCGGGGGCGGGGGGGCGGTGGAGGAGTCACTGGTAAGGACCCGCAGGAGTCACAAGGCCAGCACCTACTCCAGGAGAAGAGAGTTCACTTCTTCATGGAAGGCATTGCCAAGGCTACAGCCTTCCCTGCAATCTCGGATCAGTCATGCAAGCGTCATTTCCACTTTAATGTCCACCAGCTCAGTCGACTCTGAACTTGTCCATCACCCAGATAAATGGTGTAAGTAGAACTTAATACCTCCACCCTGAGTTCTAAGAACTCATAAGAACCACGCTCTGGGCCCAGTCCTCCCCAGGCCTAAACAAACCTGTCACTTGGAGGAGGATCGTAGTTTTACATACTTAGAAGCTGATTTAACCAGCTCGTACTTCTCCGGGGAATGTTTGGTGAAGGGTTTTTATAATACATAAGCATGGTTATGGTACTTAACTCCTAGTAGTGTTAAAGAAATCTGTTTTCTAATAAAAAGAAGCAAATTAGTAAAGGTAAGATAGACACTCTATTTTCTATGAATATTAAACAGTTGTACTATAATTTCAAAATTCCATTTCAAAAATCATGTTAAAGAAAACATTTTGTGTGTGTGCATAGTGTTGGACAGATTTGTAGTTAACTTACCGACTAGCTGTGACCTGGGGTGAGCCCCCTGATATTACGGAGTATTAGTTTCATCATCTGTAAAATGACTGCAGTAATAACTTTGTTCCCAGAGTTAGTTAAAAGATCTGATGGAATAATGTTTGTAAAATAACGGGCACTCCATAAATGATTATTCATATTTTAAATCAGACTTTCAAAGAGGCCTAAGTGTATTCTTAAAATATACTTTGAAGATCTGGATAAGACATACTAAAATCAAAATGTGTCTGGGACTTTACATTTTACATAAGTATGGGAGAACTCATTTACTAACTGTAGTTATGCTTTTTCTTTCTCTAAGTCCTTTTTAATTCTTAAATGTTTATTTCCTAATAAAATTAATTCAGATTTATAGAGCCTTTCACACTAATAGCAATGCCACTTTTTGGAATTAAAGCTCAATTCCTCCAGTGGTGTAATTTAAAGTCTTCCTCCCAGGCAGCAACCAGAGTATAAGTTAGATTTTTTTCTTGGTTTTGTGGATCCTTGACAGAGGACAAGAAAGGAACAACTTTTTAAAGAGCTATGAGTAGCCTGAGATCCTCAGCATATGTTAACCCTTCTTATTCTCTTTGTTCAAAGTGCCCAATTAGCAGCTGGAAAACATTTCCTCTACCCATGATAGATCTAAACTAAAGCTAGAGGCTTTTCAGGAATACATTTTACTATAAGCATCTAGACAGAAAAGAAATGGAGTACAGTCAGTACCTCAAACTAAACACAGATAAATGGCAGGCACGTCTACAGAATAAAACATATTTTCACGGGTACCCAGAACTGAGACAATTATGAAAACAGCTAAATAACAAAGTAAATACAGTTGGCCCTCCACATCCGTGGGTTCCACATTAGTGGATTCAACCAGCCATAAATAGAAAATATTAAAAAATAAAAAGATGGTTGTGTCTGTGCTAAACACATACAGGCTTTTTATGTCCTTGTCTTTATGCTCTACACATTATAACAACCATTTATAACCACCTATTATAACAACCTATTACATTAGGGATTATAAGTAATCTAGAGATGATTTCAAATATACTGGAGAATATGCATGGGTAGCATGTAAACACCATACCATTTTACATAAAGGACTTGAGCCCTCCTGGGTCGTGGTGTCCTGGACAGTCCCCCAGGGACACCGAGGGACAACTGCACCACCTCACGTGGCTCACTGGACAGACCTGTCCTGAGAGCCTGATGGAAGGTCCTATCACTGACAACAGAGACAAAACAAACAAGATATCGCACCTGCTCCTAGTGAGGGGGAGGAGAAGCAGGTAAAAAATAAAACGAGGGGGGACCATGAACCCTGTGCTGCCATGCACAGTGGAGGCCCAGAATAGTGGCATCTGACCCAGCTGAGGATAATAAAGGAAGGAATAAAAGAGGATGAAGCGGCAAGACACAGACACCTGGCCAGGGGAGGATGAGCATTCTACACAAGGGCACAGTGTGTAGACGCTTGCCAGAAAGGAGAGCCTGGATCTCAGGACACTTCTTGCTCGTTGGTGTGCTCAGAACTGCGTAGACAATGATACAACCTAAGCTGGAAAGGGGAAAAGGTACCAGTACTCAAGTGGCCCCATAGTCCGTGCTGGGAGTTACAGTTTATCCTGAAGGTGCTAGAAAGTCACAGCAGGACCCCTAAGAGGGAAGCTGACATAATAGTCTATATCTTAGGAAGATGACTGTGGGACCGCACAGGGTTGTGCTGGAGGTTGAAGCTGATGAGAGACTGTGGCAGGAAAGTCTACTGGGTGGCAGTGGTTGTACTAAAGGGACATTGAAAATAATATTAAAAAAGAGTGTCCATCAACCTAGGAATTGATTAATATACTGTGGTACATGTACACCGTGGAATACTATTCAGCCTTAAAAGGATGAAGACTTTACATCTTTTGTATTAACTTGGATGGAATTGAAAACATTCTCCTTAGTAAAGTATCACAAGGATAGAAAAGTAAGTATCCAATGTACTCAATACTAATACGAAACCAGCAGATAAACAACACCACCCCCACATAAGAGAAAAACTCAATTCAAGCTGAGGAAAGAGAGGGAGACTACAAAGCTTTCACCTGATGGGCACAATGAAAGGATGCATAGTACACCTCCGAGGTGAAGAGCCTATCTTCAGTCTCTGTTGTCAGTGATAGGACCTTCCATCAGGCTCTCAGGACAGGTCTGTCCAGTGAGCCAATTGGACAATTTGGACTTTACCTAACAAATGCAAACAACGTAACCTAATCATTTTTACCTTATATCTGAAATTTTAACAAAAGATACCAAAGACATAGAGTAACGAGACAGGAGGGCAGAGCAAGATAGTGACCGAGTAATAGCTTCCTTACAACTGGGCATGGTGAGTCTGGGGAGAAAAGACTCCAGGCATCTCTGGCTGGTGGGATCTGCCCAGAAACATCCCTCTGGGGACACAGGAAGACAGCGAGAGACTTCTGGATCCCATGAGGAGGACAAAAGCAGTGAAGAACTGGCAAGTGTTTGCGTGTGCTTGTTTGGTCTAATCCTGCTGGCAGCTTTTAAGTACAGCAGCAGAGAGACTGCAAACTGGAAAGGCCTTACCTGTGAGCTGTTTTGGTTTCTTTGGACTTGGCACTCAGTTGAACTACCTTGGGAGAACTTGGGCAAGAGTGCGGAGGACTTGAAGTGTTTGTTGTCTAGTGCCCAAGACTGAGCCGCTGAGCCGGACGGAGGTAATAGTGTTCAGCTGTGGGCTGCTGGAGCCATTGTGGAAGAACTGCTTGGCCAAGCTCTGCCCTCAGTATCACAGAGCAAGGATCAGGTGGGAGCCAGTAATCTAGTGACTGAGCAGCATAAAAGCAGGGACCGAAATGCCTTACAGCCTTAGCCTTTAGGGCCATAGAGTGAGACCAGTTTTGGCATGCTGGGTAAGTGGATAGACACTTCAGCAGTGATCCCAGTGAGAAGTGCTTTCCTGGGAAAGCTTCTGCTTAGCCAAGGTTAGCAGTTTAAAGTGCCTTTTAAGTGGGCTGAGGAGAGATTTAGGCCCTCCACCCCGCGGGGTTGAGAAATCAGCAAAGGCCTTCAGTCTCCATCTTGTAGAGCTGTACCAGCTTTGTGATTAACATCTCATACCTCAGAAGATCACCTGTTGCCCAGACGATATCCAGCAAGATACATATACTGCTTTGGTTTTGTTTTGGTTTCTTGTTTGTTTGTTTGTTTTTTAAATTTCAACATTTTCCCTATAGATTTTTCTTTTTTTCTTTCTTTTCCTTTTCATTTTTCTAGTTTAAATATAATTTTCCATTCTTCCCTTTTCAACAATTAGAACTTAATTTTTGCTAGTGCTTCTATCCCTATTATTTGGTTTTCCCCCCAATTTTATCCTGTAAGGTTTTCTGTTTGCTTGTTTTGTTTGATTTATAGCATTTTTGTCTTTCCTCTCCACTTGGTGAAGGTGGGGTACTGTGTCTGAAAAGGTTAACAACGAGCTGCTGACCGCAAGGGAAAAACCCAACCTGGCACCCCTAGAGGTTGGGGGTTTTTAAGGTTGAGTCAAAGTACCCTACTGTATACCTATATTGCTCCTGTCTCTCTCTTTCTGTGCCTCTCTTCTTTTTGTCAATATTCCCTTTCACCCACCCCCTCTCCTTTCTCTTTTTTCTTTTCTTTCTTTTTTTTCTTTCTTTTTGCCCTTCTTGCTCTTCAATCTTCTCAACCTTCTGGTCCTGTACCAAAAGGACTCATCAAAACCCTAGTCCAGAGGGATGGCAACTTAAAGGCAAGTGGAAGTGAAAGGAAAATTAGGGCAAGAAAACAGATAAAAGAAATCACTCATGAGGAAGAATCAGTAGAAAAATCCTGGCAACATGAAAAAACAGTCCAGAGCAACCCCCCCCCCCCAAGGGACCATGAGGTAGCTACTACAGACAATTCTACCTATAAAGAAATGTTAAAAATGACACAAAGGGAATTTAGAATATAGATGATGAAAACAATGAAGGAAATGATGGAAACAATGAAGGAAACTGCTGATAAAGTGTAAAATAACCAAAAGAAAATCCAAAAACAGAATCAAATTAGAGATGAATGATAAGAAGAATATAGAAAGGATATAGCAGAGCTGAAGGAATTGAAGCAATAAGGGAACTTAAGATGCAATAGAAAGTATCAACAACATATTAGACCATACAGAAGAAAGAATCTCAGAGGTAGAGGACAAAGTTCTTGAGATAACTCAGATAGTTAAAGAGGCAGAAAAGAAGAGAGAGAAAGCAGAACGTTCACTGACAGAATTATGGGACTTTATGAAGTGTTCAGACATACAAGGTATAGTATCCCAGAAGGGGAAGAAAGTCCCAGGGGAATGGAAGCCATACAAGAGAATATTACAAATGAAAATTTCCCAAATATCATGAAAGATTCTGACACACTCCTTTCAGAGGGATATTGGACCCCAGGTCACCTCAACTCTAACAGAGCTTCTCCAAGACACATTGTAATGAACTTGTCCAAAGTCAAGACAAAAGAAAAGAGTCTTCAAGCTGTCAGGAATAAGCATCAGTTGACCTACAAGGGCAAATCCATCAGGGTGACTGCAGACTTCCATAATGGAACATTTCAAGCAAAGAGACAATGGTCATCTACCTTTAATTCATTTAAACAGAACAATTTCTAGCCCAGAATTCTATATCCTGCTAAGCTAAGCTTTAAAATTGATGGAGAAATCAAATCATTTATTGATATATAAATATTGAGGAAATTCACCACAACAAGACAAGCTCTACAGAAAATACTTCAACCTGTTCTACACACTGACCATCACAATGGATCAACAGCAAAGTAAGAACTCAGAAATTAAAGGACATAACCTAACTTCCACACTGATGCAAAAGATAAAACTAAGTAATGGACTCTCACAAAATAAGATGAATAGAACACTACCACACTTATCAATTATCTCAACAAATGTTAGTGGCTGGAATTCCTCACTGAAGAGGCATAGATTGGCTGACTGGGTTAAAAATCACAAGCCATCCATTTTCTGTCTGCAAGAAACACACCTAGCTTCAAAAGACAAATTAAAACTCCAAGTTAAGGGTTAGAAGACAATTTTTCAGTCAAATGGAACTCAGAAGAAAAGAAGAGTTGCAATCTTATTTTCAGATACATGTGGATTTAAAGCAACTAAAGTCAAAAAAGACAAAGATGGTCACTTTATATTGGTCAAGGGAAAAATACAACAAGAAGATGTTTCAATTCTAAATATTTATGCACCCAATTTA
>CAUYRH010105065.1:0-57045 GCA_963574655.1 Perodicticus potto
ACAATAACTAAGAAAATGACATGATGGCTATGTCAAACAGTTTGATGAAAATGTTTCAGATTGTATATAAAACCAGCACATTGTACCCCTTGATTGCACTAATGTACTCAGCTATGATTCAACAATAAAAAAAATAAAAAATAAAAAACAAAAAGAAACTTCATCATGATAGAAATTGCAAATTTAAAATTATTTTAATAGTTATTAATATTAAGTAAAGCTACACAAATATAGTGTTATATCCATATAGGTGTACTAAGGCATCGCTTATAGGACAGACGTTTATAAATTATATGTACTAATATTTCTTAAAGTTCAAGAAAGCCAGGAAAAATGTGAATTGAAATTGTATTTAGGAGTTATCTAGTTAAGTTTTTCAAGCTATAACTGGTGCGTGATAATAATTCAGGAATATCTTGGCCCTGATTCTTGAAACCAGCTGAGAAAGCAAGAATTTAAAATAGTAGGAAAACTGTGTTATGCAGTGGCTAAAAGCCAGGATATTGGGGATTCACATGTACACGAATTTAGGTAGCCTCAGAGTTTCAGATTGTAGAACCAAGTAAGTTAATCATTCTGTGCCTTAATTTTCTGATCTGTTAAATGGATCTATAACACTGCATCCCTTTATAGGTAGGAATAAGTTATAAAATCTCTGGTACAAAATAAATATCAGAGCTTCTTTTTATTACCTTTCTTTTTATCACCTTTATTCCCTATTTCAGGGCTTCTGCCTTCTTTGTCCTTTCTTACCGACCCTCCCACTAATAATCCTCATTTCATCTTTAGAATTAGGATATAATTCTGCACAACTCTAGAAGAGCTGATCACATTGTCTTCTAGGTGACTGATGCTCCCTTGGCTGTCTGTGACCCTCTGGTCTTACAAATCAGAATATAAATATTTGCTCAGGGAATTCAAAAAAGAGACTGTCTAATGAAATAATTGACATGCTAATGAGTTTGAGAGGCACTTGATCTTCTTCTACCCATGTTTAATATCTTCACAATTGCCCCGCTAGATATATTCGGGACCCTGTTATGTTGCTCCCTTCCAAAGTGGAATTTTGCAGAAATAATGGGAGCCTATTACAGCAAATATTTACTCTTTCTCCAGTGTCCGATATAAACCTCTAGCCCTAGGTGATGGGCATCTCCAGAGTAACCCCTCATGCTATGCCTGAGTCTGCTGCACATTTTGGTTTGCATTATTGTCAAGTGCAGCCTCTCTCTTTCATTCCCACGTAAGTCTTATTTGTCTTTTACAGTCCAGCTTTTTCATGAGTCATTTCTCAGCTTGTTGATCCATCCCTTTTCTCATCATTTGCTGAGAAAAATAAATGATGATTTTAACAATAAAGATTCTGTTATTGTTACTATCCTTGAACAGTTTCATGTGACTTGAATATTTCAGTTTTCCAGGTTTTAAGGTAAAACAAAGACAAAACCCATTTCAGGAAGACCACCCAGAAAAAAAATCACAATATGTGCAACTTATACTTACTATAAAGTCATTTCTGTGTCAAGACTACTCCCTGATATGAGAGAGAATGTGTTCTCAGTAAGCTCACAGCATTTTCTGTAACAATTTGCCATCGGTGTGTTTAGAAACTAAGAATGCCTATCCTTCTACTGTTCAAGGTCTCTGTTACTCAGAATTTTTATTAATTCTGGTTATTGCTTCTTATGACCAAGTAATCATGCTTGGAATCTGGGAAATCAACAAAAAGAATTTTTAATTAGTAAATCGGGCACATTCTCAAACAAGTGAAATGGAACTGAACATTATCTAGCGTCAAAATGAGTGAGGAGACTACACACTGATCCAGATAATATGCCTTTCTGGGATTACTGAACTATACTAAATTGCTTAAAAATCTATAGCAAAGCAACCCCCCAAATTAGCTCTGCCTTCTTAATCAGTTAATGCTTTCAGTAGAGGCTGTGTTATATACCTTCATAGCATCACCATGGTGAGCACATTATAGGCACTAAATCTATTCTTATAAATTTTTTTTAAACTAAAACAAGTTTACTGAAGTAACAAAGAAACAAAAGGACGATTATCCCATAGACAGATCAGTGACTGTCTCTCAGAGCAACAGAGTGTAGACATAAATCGCCTTGTATTTGATTATTGGGTAAATTACAACCCATATCTGAGACTGCTTTATCAGTGGAAGCTTGTTATGCATTTTGCTGTGGTAACAAAATGACCCTCACATCTCAGGGACCTAAAATAACAAAGAAAAGTCCATCAAAATTTGTGACTCTGACCCAAGTTGTCTCCACGCCAGGACCTTGGCTACTGGACTACCTCTAGCTGGAATGTAGCCAGTTGTAGTGACAGAAGGCAGAAATTATAAGGCATTGCCTGCTGGCCTTAAAGTTTCTACCAAGAGTGACACGTTAAGTCAACCAATGTTTCTAGAACCAGGTCACCAAGCAGCCCCAGGAGGGTTCAGTAGGATGTGGGTGTGTTTTAGACTGGATTCCCAGGAGCACATCCTGAGCTGAGGGTTCATATGCAAGTGGTTTATGAAGAACGTGTTCCCAAGGAACTCGTCGTGGGAGGAGCAAGGACGAGGACAAAGCCAGGCAAGTTCAGAGGGTGAAGTAGAAGTTCAAGGAGGTTAAGCTTCAGTCTCACACCACAACCTCAGGGGAGAACTCTGCTGTGCGGATGACTCTTCTCACTGGAGATGAGGAGCCTGGGCTTTCATGCTCCTTCATCCCCGTGCACGGTGAGCAGCTATGGGGGAGGCGCTTTGGGATCTGGGAGCCAGAGAGGTCAGTGCTGGCAGCAGCCAAGGGCAAGCCTCCCAAGTGGAGATTCAGGTGTTGCTTTGGAAAGCACTTGAGAGATAAGAGAGGCAACACTCAGGATCTTACGAGCACCCACGGAAAGCACAACGCTTTCACCATTTGCTGGAAAATGCAAAATCATCCTCTGGAGGGAGAATATGAGTGAAAAGCAGTGCAGGCTACTGGAGTCAGCTTGGAGTCCCTACAACTTGCTTTCTCTTCCACTGACACAATGGTCATCTCTTACGACGAGTTTCTGCTTTCAATTCACAATCCAAGATCTCTCAGTGCTGCTTGGGGGTCTCTGTAGCATGTAGAGGCACAGAACCAAAAAAAATGAGTTATCTGGCCACCCCCCTGCCACGTTTTCATACGCAAGCGTGCACACACACACAGACAGAAACACACACAGACACACACACACACTGTAAATGTACAAGACTGGAACAATGTGTGAACAGATAATACTATATACAAAATAACATTAAAGTATCCAATATATTTGGATATTGAATATTCGAGTCTTGCAGCCTTTTCCCATTCCCATTGAATTGTTAAATTAAGTTAGATTTAATTGAAGGTACTTCCCACCTATAAGGTTTTATGGGACAGGCATATCCCTATGTCTTTTCCCTGAGCCACTGTTTGTTGAGTCACATGCAAGGTTTTCCTGGGTTCCGTGTAACCCACTCATGTGTTTTAGCTAAGGATGCAATGGGAAAACTCTGGATTTTGTCCTTGTCCCAGGCTGTCACTCAAAGAGCCCTCAGTTTTATTTTGTACTGATTAGATGAGAATCAATAGAGCTATTCAACCTTGCAAGTCCCTGAATTTCTGAACTCTCAAAATGCTCTTTTATTCTTGCTTGTAAACAGGCCAAATGTTTTTTTTTTTTTTTTCTTTTCAGAGATCCCTTCTTGGTTATACAGGTATTACCGTTTCATAAAAAGCATCCGGTAGAAAACAATTCATCCTATAAGTAGTCTCTTTTCCCACTTTTTTTAAACCTACAGTAATAAGCTCATTAGAGACATTATTTATCATTCACGTATTGCAAGTAGTAGGCTTTTTTCAATTTTTTTTCCCAAAGTGCAACATGAATAACCATTTTTCTAGCATCAGATAACAATTTTTTCACTGTGTATAGCCTCGTTTCCACAGCCAGTGCCACATAATGTAGATTTTGTTGCTATCATAGCATCCCACTTTTGTTATTGATTTCTGTATTCTTCAGGAAAAGCAGGTTACACTGCAATTACAAACAAGTCCCAAACCTCAGTGGTTTACAATAAAAAAGTACATTCTTTTTTTCATGTGCCTTCAGGTGGCTGAGTTTCTGATTCATGTTTTCTTCATTCCAAGATATTGACAATGATTCATTTCATTGACATCCACGGTTTGTGGCCCAACCATGAAGTTCAGTAATGGAGGGAAACCTTATTTTTCCCAGGTAGAACCCCATAAGATCAGGAGAAAACCAATTATAGCAGACAGGGTGACGACTTGCCGTAGTGGCCTCATCTAACAAGCCAAAATCCATTCCGTAGACCAGAATTCACTCCCATTTTCCAGATCACACTGGAGACATTATTCTAAGAAATGAGAAAATTGAGCATGTTTATGTTTTTCATAGAAATGCCAGACACACTTCTGCTGCAGATTCCAACAAAACCCATTATGTCCCCGAATCCTCATGGTTCTGAGAAGAAAATTGCCTATTGCTTCTAGCTCTGCTGTCCCTCTCATGAGCTGCCATTTCTAGCACATTGAGTTTTGCCCTTTTTGATTTACCATAAAAAAAACCTGCCTTTTCTAGGATGATAGAAGCCTCTGTGCATTTTAGAGCATAGTTTTACAGCCATAGAAACAAGAAGGCCTGCTAGGATTTAGCCTTTGCATAAAAGGACATTTCAGAATATCACCTTGATGTTGGTCGGTCCCTTACAAATAAATGTGTCCTCTTTCTAACATTTCCTTTATAAAGCTTATCACAAGCCCATGATCTGCCTTTCTAATCACAGTATGCACCTATCACAAACGAGGACCTGACTTTTATAAATTTATATGAAATGAAAGTAATATATGTGCTCCTTTCTCTCACATAGAAAATGAAATGTCAGAGTCTCACCTTTTTTTGGTTCCAATTTCTCCCAAAGAAAATTAATCTTAACAGTGTACAGTTTGACTCACATGAGTCAGTACTTTGCTAGGTCTCATTGTATTTGACACCACTCTAGTTTCCCCAGAAGAGTGCAGAAAATTAATATTGAGATGATGAAATTAAAAAAAAAGTGTGGAGCTGCTGTACCAAACTCATTTGCGTGTTGGATTTCTAAATCTTAGTTTAGCCTTCGGAATCCTCGCTTTATGCTTTTCGGTGTGCGATTATCTCTAGCCCTTTTCAACCATGTACTTCAACCTTTCTCCCATTAAGTTACAACTGGTTTCTTATGTCACAGATCTGATGCTTTTAATCTTCAATCCTTTCATTTTTCTCCTACCTCTTGGCTTTCATTGTAGATTGCACAAGAAATCTTCAAATGTCTGAAAAGAAGAAGATACTCAAGTGCCACTTGATTCTGGAAAGCGGGCCTGAGCGGCACGGTGTGACAGTGTCTTAAGTTCTGGAAAGGAGTGAGATCCACAGTGTACAATACTTTTCAAAAGATAAAGGTCAATGTTAAGCTTTAGTCCTTAATTTAGAGAAAGATGGAAATTGTTTTGATGTATTTTCTTCAACTTAAAATTACAACAGATTGGAGCTGAGGTAGACAAGTTTAAAACGTAGAAGCGTAAGTGATGCTTTCAGTTACAAAAGAGAAAAGTACTTTCCAGAGACTTCATTCTTCCTCTCCACGGAAAGGAAATAAGACTTCAATAAATTATTTTCATCACATCATCTGTGGAATCAGGTGTTGAGATGAAACTACAGAATCGTCTGTAGTTGCTTGGCCAAAACATCCATGTTCTCTGAGTCCCATTCATGTAGTAAACTAAACTTAACATGCCCCAAAACATAATGGCACAAGGAAACACAAATGAAGTCGTGTCAAAATCCTGAACCAGCAGTAAGTACTCATGTATTTTAATGACAGTTTCCCGGTGGAATTGATGAACTCCCAGGTTTATTTTTGAGCATACAAGCACAGCAGTATTAGAATGCAAAAATGATTTCTTGTATGTATTTGAAATTTTTCTCTTTAATATAGACACAGTAAGAGTCCACTGATAACTGCAAATTACCAGCCATGGGATTGATGTTTAGAGCCATCATTCCTGGTCAGATATCAGGATAAACTCTGCAGATCATTAAAACTCGTGATCTTTTAACCATGAATACGAAACCATTTTAAAATTGAAGCAGTCTTTACAGAGTTCTGATATCAGAAAATGGGCAATGTTGCTGTATTAAATATTTTAAATGATAAAACTGCAAATTTTTAGAAGTGCTGGCTGGTCGAAGTTCATTCTGCATCCATTGGGATAAATGAGGTTGTGCCGTGGGAACCACAAGCCCAGTTCCCAGGGTTTAAATGCAGTACATGTAATATTTCCTGCTCATGATACACGTTCATCATTAATTTACCAGGGGGCTCTACACGGTTTGATCTTAGTCAAGGACCTGAGCTGATGGACGAGCCAATGTCTAAAACTTTACTGGGCTCCTGGCAGAAAATAAAAAAAGATAAGGTATTTGGAGAGTCTCCTATCAGCAATTAAATGTTACAGAAAGATTCAAGGAATCAATCATGCAGGTCTGTCACTCACAATAAAGCCAAGGGTGTAATCTTTTGATATATTTAAAATAAGAAACACCTGAACTATATGGAAAACCATACTCTCACACAAACATTTCAGCATTCAATAGACAGCATTTCAGTGAATCAAGTGCTTTTTAATTAACTGTATTGGATGGAGAAAAGTTTCAAGAAAACACTCGTTATGGGGAGTGAAGGGTTACAGTTTACTTTTGCCAACTGGCTAAATTCAGCAATGAACAACATTACTTTGTTTAATAGATGAAAAGCTGCCTTCTCACTGCCATGCTTCTCTGCTTGGCCTTGACTTCCCTCAATGACTAAGTTGCTCCCTAGTAAACAGGAGAATCTTGGGGAAACATTAATTCTTTCAGATTTTTATCATATCACACATTGTATTCGATATCTTTATGAGATATATATGAAATAAGTAGAGCTTCAGAAAACCTCAAATATTCAGAACGTGATGGCAGGAATGAGAGAATGGAAATGCTCTCCTCTAAGGTAAGACAGGAAAACTGAATCTCTAAAATCATTTAATAAGTTAATCACCCTAATTTGGTAGTAGGGGGGTGGATTCCTGGGACCCTTTTGTCGAATAACTTTCCTCTGCTGAAGAGCCTGATAGCCATACACTACTTTATCAGCCTTTGAGATCCTTGAACCTGAATGTCACTTCAGTTTTTCCTTCTGTGATTCATTCAGGGTCACAGCTGCCATGTAGTTCTCTGTGTTAACAGTTTATTAATGGTTATGTTAATAAGTTTGATGGAAGCATTCCACACTGTGTATCAATTCAGCACACTGTACCCCATAAATACATTAATGTACACAGTCATGATCTAATAAAGAAAAGAAATAAACAAAAAAACCCTAACAGTCTATTATTCACTCTCCTCACTGCTTTCTCTTCTGACTAAAATCCAACACTTGAAGGCCCTAAAATGGATTTTTCGAGAAATACAAAGTGAACAAAAAAATTTACACATTTTAAGAAAGGAACAAACAATGTTAAAGTTGAAATACTCAATATATACCCATAGCTTTGTTATCTTGTATATTGTATCTTGTATCTCTTGTAATTGCAGAAGTCAATTATCTACTGCAGTTTTAATAGATTTTTCTCTTTTCTTAAAATGCACATGCACTTTTTGGCACCTCTGTATGTGGAGTGTGATCCGGTATAAAAAATTGCAATATTTAGAAAATAGTAATCATGATGACATAAAACTGGACATGAATAATATATGATGTTATACATGTGAGACAATATATAAATATAAAGCATCAGAGGGTACTCAAGAAAAATAATTTATTTAAAGGGATGAATAAAAGTAAATATTAACGATTGCTATTTATTCCAAACACGCAAACGCAGCACAAAAATTTAAGCTTTAGCAATGCTCACTCTAAACATACATTTTGGGCTATGTTTGAATTTTTTTTTTCCTTTTTGGAGACAGAGCCTCACTCAGTTGCCCTGGGCAGGGTGCTGTGGCAGCATCATAGCGTACAGCAACCTCAAACTCTTGGGCTCCAGGGATTCTCCTCTCGTCTCGGTTTCTCCGAAAGCTGGACTACACATGCCTGCCAAGATGTCCAGCTAGTTTTTCTATTTTTAGTAGAAATGAAGTCTTGCTCTTGTTCAGGCTGGTCTCAAACTCCTGAACTCAAGCAGTGTACCCGCCTTAGACTCCCAAAGGATTACAGGTGTGAAGCACGATGCCAGGCTATGTTTGTATCTTTTGACGAGTCAGTTAATATTTCTCTAAACAGATTCTGAGATTACTATATTAAAATAAGTGTCTGAAATTTTGGATGGCCTGAAGAAAAATGATTAGTGTTGTTCAACTTCTGAGAACGCAAATGCATAAAATTACCTGTACATTTGTAGGACCCCTTTTCTATCTGCACCTCTGCGGGGATGTTCACATAAAAATAGATCCTGTTGGGTCCTCCACACACTGAGCACATGTAACTGTTCTACAGTTTGGCCAGGAAAATGTCCCTTATTTAAGCAATGGAAAGAACATAGATCTTAGAATATGGTAGACACCCTTATTAGATTTCTAGAGTCATGAACTTCAAGTATTAAAAATATTAAGATTAGTAGCATAAGGTCAAGAGTTATGTGAACATCAAAATATGGCCACTGTCATGCTTGCTCCTCCCTGTGGTAGTCCCTGCTGAGAATGTCTGCCCCCAAGTAGATTAAATGGAAGCCACATCATCACTGATTCCCAGGGGAGGGTTCTGTACTGAGCACACCTTTGGGGGGTGGGCGTCACTGAGTCCAGCTGGAACAACTGACCTACATCATGAGCACAACTAGAACTAATGGTTTCAGCTGGAGCATATTCTTCTTAGCAAAGTATCTCAAGAATGGAAGAAAAAATATCCAATGTACTCGGCCCTACTATGAAGCTAATTTATAGCTTTCATATGAAGGCTAAAACCCAATTATAACATAAGATATGGGGAAAAGGACAGGGAGGGGAGGAGAAGGGGGAGGATGGGTGGAGGGAGGGTAATTGGTGAGGCCACACTTATGGTGCATCTTAGAAGGGTACAGGCGAAACTTAGAAAATGCAGAATACAAATGTCTTCATACAATAACTAAGAAAATGCCATGAAGGCTATGTTAAACAGTTTGATGAAAATATATATTCCAGATTGTATTTGAAACCAGCACATTGTACCCCTTGATTGCACTGATGTACACAGCTATGATTTAATAATAATAAATAAATAAATAAATAAAAACAAATTGAAATCATGTCAAGTGTTGTTTCTCATCACAATGGTATAAAACTAGAAATTAATAACAAGAGGGATGTTGAAAACTATACAAATAGTATTGTTGCAAATTAAACAACATACTCTTCATCAACCAATTACTCAATAAAAAATTAAAAGGTAAATTTAAAAATGTCTGAAACAAATGAAAATAAAACCCAATATAGCAAAACCTAAGGGATATAGAAAAAGCAGTAGTCAGAGGTTAAGTTTATAGCAATAAATGCCTATCTACATCAAAAAAGAAGGAAGATTTTAGTCAATGTTGCACTTCAAGGAACAAGAAAAATAACAAACTGACTTAAAAATTAGTAGAAGGAAAGAACAAATGACAATTAGGGAAGAGGTTAAAAAAGGAGACTTTAAAAAATACAGGGAGACCAATGAAATGAGGAGTTGGTTTATTTTGAAAAGCTATGGGTTTTTTTAAAGATAAAATCCAGATAACTTTAGCCAGAGTAAGAAAAAAAAACAAACAAACAAAAAAGGGAGAGAGAGAAAGCTCAAATAAATAAAATCACACATGAAAAAAGACACATTACAAGTGATCCCACAGAAATACAAAAGATCATAAGAAACTACTATGAAAAATCATATGCCACCAACCTAGAATATCCTAGAAGGAATGGATAAATTATAAGAAACAAACAACTTATCAAAACTAAATCATGAATAAAAGAAAACTTGAACAGGCCAATAATAAGTAATGATATTGAATCAGTAATTAAAGAGTGTTTCTTCAAAGAAAAACCCAGTACATATTGGTTTCATTGGTAGATGCCACCAAATATTTATTTATTTATTCATTTATTCATTTATTTACTTTTGGAGACAGAGTCTCACTTTGTTGCCCCAGTAGAGTGCTGTGCTCAGGGCAACTTCAGACACCTGAGCTCTTCTCTAGCAATTCTCTTGCATCAGCCTCCCAAGTAGCTGGGATTACAGGCACCCACCACAACACCCAGCTATACTTCGAATGGAGTCTCACTCCAGCTCAGGCAGGTCTCTAGCCAAATGGTGAGCTCAGGTGATCCACCCACCTGGGCCTTCCAGAGTGCTGGGAGTCCAGGTGTGAGCCACTGTGCCTGGCCTCCACCAAATATTTAAAGAATTAATACCAATTCTTCTAAAACTATTTCAGGAAATCCAAGAGAAGGAAATTCTCTCTAACTAATTCTAATAGGTCAATGTTTATTCAATGTTAATCAGACACAAAAGGTAGGCAAGGAAAAAGTATAAAGAGAAAACATTAGGCCAATATTCCAGATGAACATAAATGCAAGGATTATCAACAAAATACTAGCAAGCCAAATTCAACTGCACATTAAAAAGATCATTCACTATGATCAAGGTGCATTCATCCCAAAAATGCATGGATAGCTTAACATAAGTAATTCAACAAACAAGACTCATCACAGTCAGAGAATAAACAGCAAAACATATGATTATTTTTAAAAAAAGCAGAAAAAGCATTTGACAAACTCAATGTACCTTTGTGATAAAACTTTCAAGAAATTAGTCATAGAAGGTACATACTGCAATACAATAACGGCTATGTATGACAAACCCACAGCTAACATCATACTGAATAGGGAAATGTTGAAAACTTTTCCTCTAAGATCTGTAAAAAAAGATGCCTAATTTCACCACTTCTATTCAACACAGTACTGGAAGAATTAGCCAAGAGAAAGAAACAAATGCTATACAAACTGGAAAAAAGGATGCAAATTGTCCCTGTTTGCAGATATCATAACTTATATATTGAACACCCTTAAGGCTCCACCACTGTTCGAACTAATGAACAAATTCAGTAAAGTTGCAGGATACAAAATCAACAGATAAACATTTGGACCCTCATATCAATCTAAAATAAAAAAATGAGTAGCATGTCTATATATTAATAGTAAAATAATAGAAAAGTACAGCAAGAAAAAAAATCCCATTTATAATAGATACAATAGAATTAAGATATCTAGAAATAAATTTTACCAAGGAAGTAAAAGAGCTCTACCAGGAAAACTAGAAAATGTTGATGAAAGAAACAAAAGGGGATGGCAGGGTGTGGTGGCTCACACCTATCATCCCAGGACTCGGGGAGGCCTAAGCCAGCAGATCGCCTGAGCTCACGAGTTAGAGACCAGCCTGAGCTAGAGAGAGACCCCATCTCTAAAAATAGCTGGGCATTGTGGTGGGCGCCTATACTCCCAACTACTTGGGAGGCTGAGGCAAGAGAATCACTTGAGCCCAGGAGACTGAGGTTACTATGAGCTGTGACCACACCTCACTCTACCAAGGGCAACAAAGTGAGACTTTGTCTAAAAAAAAAAAAAAAAGAAGAAGAAGAAAAGAAAGAAAGAAAGAGAACAAAAACAAATGGAAAGGTATTTCATGTTCACAGATTGGAAGATTTAATATTGTTAACATTTATAATACCACTGAAAGCAATCTCCAAATTCAATGCAGTATTTGTATGTTTTGTTGTCATAAAACTCCTTAGAATAACAACTAGGAACAATGGACACTGCCTTAGGCAAAGAATTTATTGCTAAGATCACAAAAATACATTTCCAAGAACAAAAATACAAACTGGACTTAATGGGAGAAAATATCCACAAACTATGTATCCAATAAAAAAACTAATATCCAGAACCTAAAAGGAACTCAAACAACTGAGCAAGAAAAAAACAATCTCATTAAAAAGTGGGCAAATTATATGAACAGGTACTTGTCAAAAGAAGATATACAAATGGCCAAGAAACATATGAAAAATGCTCAGTATTACTAATCATCAGGGAAATGCAAACTAAAACCACAAGATACCATCTTACTCCAATTAGAATGACATTTAAAGGTCAAAAAACAACATTGGCCTGGGTGCAGAAGCAGCAAAAAGGTAACATATATATACATTGATGGGAGTGTAAATTAATATAACCTCTATAGGGATCAATATGGATATTTCTCAAAGAACTAAAATTAGAGCTCTCATTTGATCCTGAAATCTCGCTACTAGGTATCTACCCAGAGGGAAAAGAAATTTTGAATCAAAACATACATGCACTCTGTTAAAATTCTTTTTAAAAAAGAAAAAAGAAGAAAAAAGTAAAAGGTAAAAATGGACTATTCTCAGAGTAAAACTTAGACTTTACAATGCACAAATTATAATATTAAATAGAAAGACTGAAAATCAATGAACTGAGTGAGCACTTCAAGAAGTTAAGGAACGAAAACTGATATAAAAATAAAACAAAGATTAGAAATTAATGAAATAGAAAGTGATACAAGATAGAGAGGATCATCAATGTTAAAACTGGTTCTTTGAAGTGACTAATAAAATTAATAAAATCCAGATAGAATGAAATTAAAAAAAAAAAAAGAAGTCATAGACAACCAGTTCTGGAAAAACGGAAATCACTATAGAATTTATGAAAAAAGATATGAAAAATATTGTGACAACAAAGTTCATAACTCACATGAAACAGAAAAATTTCAGGAAAAATAAACTTACCAAAATTACCAGAAGAAAATTGTATATCTGAACAGCCTTATGCTTATTAAAAAAATTTAATCTATAATTAAAAACCTACATGCTCTCAACCCAAATAGTTTGCCCAATAAATACTACTGAGTAAAAATGACATCAATCACATTTAAAATGTTCCTGAGACTAGCAATAATGAAATACTTCCCAACCTGTCTTTAGGCCAACATAATTTTAATACCCATACCCGACCAAGTCATTGTAAGAAAAAAAAGTTTTAGGGCGGCGCCTGTGGCTCAACGGAGTAGGGGGGCGCTGGCCCCATATGCCGGAGGTGGTGGGCTCAAACCCAGCCCCGGCCAAAAAAAAAAAAAAAGTTTAGTTTAAGCTCTCTTATGAACGTAGATATTAATAATACTAAAGAAGATAAGTCAATGTATGAACTTAACAAAATAATGTATGTATGTGTGTACCAAAAGACATCTCATAAAATGCTCATGATATAATTATTAGTAAAAGCCCCAAATAGAAAAAAAACTGTTTACCAATGGTAAAATAAATGAATACAGTATATTTATTAGCAACTTGAACTGGGTCATAAATAAAAGATTAATACATTACAATCAAGTTGAGTTTGTTCTAAGAATGTGATGTTGGTTTGGTATTTAAAAACCAATTGACAAAATTCACATATTCACAGAAAAAAAGAAAAAAAATGTGTTCTTAATCAACAAAGAAAATGCATTTAGTAAAACTCTATTATTATTATTACAATAATTTTTAAAGTCTCTTTGATAGGAAAAAGAATATCTATGAAAACTCCTTTGTAAATATTATACTCAAGGAAAAAAATCAAATATTTTCTTTTTATGATCAAGAATGAGAAAAAGATGCTCTGGATTTTCACTTCTAAAATCCTTCTTTCTATGTTTGTCACCAGGGAAATACAAATAAAAACCACAATGAGATACCTCTATACACATACAAAGGATGTTGCATATTTGGGACTCTGCTACACTACTGATGGATTTTGTTTAAGCACTTTGGAAATTTTTTTGGCAGTATCTAAAGAAACTTAATATGCCCTATAATCCATCAATTCCATAGTAGGTATAAAGCCAACAAAATAAATATATATGTACACCAAAATACATGTTGAAAGTATTCATAGTACAACTATTAGTAATAACCACAAACAGGAAACAACTCCAAATTTCCTTCAATAGTAAGATAGATAAATAAATCTTGATTAATTCATACATGATACTACATAGTGATGGAAATAAATTGCTTCTAAAGTAAACAATGACTCTCATAAAGATAATGCTAAATGAAAGATTTTAAACCAAACAGCATATACATTGTAAGATCCCATCCATATAATTTTCAAAGAAAAAGTAGCAACACTAATTCAGTTACAAGTCAGGATACATCAAGAAGGTCAAAGGGGTTTCTGGGATGCTAATATTCTTCTATTTTTTTACCTATGTAACATAGGTCTCATGATAATTTATTAGGCTACACACTTAATGTATCACTTATTTGTGATACATTAATGTTGTATACTTACATGCTGTTAAATGAAATTTAAACTTGGCCTAAAGTTGTCTTCATGAATAGTGAATGGAAACCTAACTTGGTATGTAAACAAACTGTAACAAAACAAAGAGTGTATTCTTGTAACAAGCAGCTGAGTCACAGCCAATCACAGAAGCCAAGCTTCAGCCAATCACAGGCTTCTGACTGATCGGGTTATGTCCTTGGCCTATTTCTCATCAGGCCGTACCCAAATAAGGCAAACATTGAACTGTAACCATAATTAAACAGTTTCTGAATACCACTTTCTTTTTCTGTGATAAATACTGTGTGTTCACATTGCTAGGTGGTGCTCTCTGCACCTCTACTTGTCCAGGGTACTGTCCAATTTATGAACCTTTCTTTGTTGAAATAGACTTTGCTGAATGTAATTTGTTTGAAGTTTTTTAAAACAATTTCATGTAATGTAAAAAAATTATATTGTTCTTTAATAAAAATTATATTTAAAAAATGCACTTAACCTCAAAATGAGTTGTGTGGGCTAACTTTCTTTTTTTTTTTTAATTATTTTTAGAATTCAACTTTTTTTTACTGTTTCAAATTTATTGAGGGTACAAACAATTAGGTTACACTGTTTGCGTTTGTTAGGTAAAGACCCTCTTATAATTGTGTCTTGCTCCCCAGAGGTGTGTCTCCATTTGGATGCCCTTTATATCCCTCTCTTGCACGAATGCATTGGCTAGGACTTCCAGCACAATGTTGAATAATAGTGGACATCCTCATCTGGTCCCAGTTATAAGTGGAAAAGCTTTCAGTTTCATTCCATTCATGATGTTAGCTCTGAGTTTATCATAGATGGCCTCAATCAGCTTAAGAAATGCACCACCTATGCCTATTTTCTTGTTCTTATTAGAAAAGAATGCTGAATTTTGTCGATTGCTTTTTCTACGTATTTTGAGAGGATCATATGATCTTCAGTTTTGCTTCTATTGCTATGATTAATTACATATATGAATTTGCATATGTTAACCAGCTTTGCATCCCTGGGATGAAGCCTACTTGATCATGATGTATAATTTTTTTAATGTGTAGCTGCAAACTATTAGCTAAGATTTTGTTGAGTATTTTTGCATTGATATTTCATTAGTGAAATTGATCTGTAGTTCTCCTTTTCAGTTGGGTCCTTTCCTGGTTTTGAAATTAAGATGATGTTTGCTCTATAGAATGTTTTAGGGAAGTTTGCTTCCTTCTTAATGTTTGAGAATAGGTTTTGCAGTATAAGTACAAGCTCACCTTTGAATGTTTGATAGAATTCTCATGTGTAACCATCTAGTCCTGGCCTTTATTTCTTGTTGGAAGCTTTTGTATTTTTTTCTGCACCCTCAGTGCTTGATATTGGTCTGTTCAAGAGATCTATTTCTTCCTAGTTATGTCAAGAGAGCTGGTGTGATTCCAGGTATTGGTCCATTTACTCCACATTGTCAAATTTGAGGGCATAGAGTTTTATTTTGCAGTAGTCAGAAATAATCTGTTGTATCTCTGTGGTATCGGTTGGGATTTCCCTCTTTTCATTGCTGATTGAGGCTTTTCAAGATTTTACTTTTCTATTTCTAGATAATCTTGTCAATAGTTTATTGATTTTATTTATCTTTTCAAAGAATCAACTTTTGAATTTTCTGAATGATTCTTTTATTTTCAATTTTCATTTATTTCTGATTTAATTTTGGTTATTTCTTTTCTTCTATTAGATTTGGGATGAAATTGCTCTTCCTTTTTCATTTCTTTAAGATGAGTCATTAGATTATTGATTTGCTCTTTCTGTTTTTTGGATGTAGCCTTCTACTGTGATAAATTTCCCTCTTAGGACTGCTTTTGCAATGTCCCGCATGTTTTTGATAGCTTATGTCTTCATTGTTGTTTTGTTAAAGGAAGTTAATGATTCTTGTCTTATCTCTTCCTTGACCCAACTGTCATTTAGCATAAAGTTTTTTAGTTTCCATGCCTTTGTGTGAAGATGACAATTTTTGCTGGAGTTGAGTTCTACCTTTATTGCCTGTGGTCTAAGAAGATACAAGGTATACTTTTAATTCCTTTGATTTTGTTGAGGTTTGATTGCTGTTCTAGGATATGATCTATTTTGGAGAATGTTCCATGAACAGGTGACATGAACATATATTCCTTAGCTTTGGAATGGTGCATTCTGTATATGTCTATTAAGCACAGTTGTTCTAGGATCACTTTTAAGTCTTGTATCTTTGTTTAGTTTCTGTTTAGAGGATCTGTCCAGCTCCATAGAGGACTGTTAAAGTCTCCTATTATTATCGTGTTATAGGATATCACATTGCTCAGTCTAATTAAGGTCTGTTTCATAAATCAAGCATTTAAGTTGGGTGCATAAATATTTAGATTGAAATGTCTTTTTGATGTATTTTTCCCTGAATCAACATAAAGTGTCCATCTTTGTCTTTTTTTACTTTAGTCTTTAGATCCACTTGTATCTGAAAATAAGATGTGACCCCTTGTTTCTTCTGATTTCCATTTTCCTAAAGAATTGTTTTCCATCTCTTCACCTGTGTCTTGCTTTGTCCTTTGAGGTTAGGTCTGTTTCTTGTAGGCAACATGTGGATGGCTTGTGCTTTTTTATCTAATCAGCCAACCTGTGCCACTGTAGTGAGAAATTTAAGCCATTAATATGAACTGAGAGAATTGATAAGTGTGGTTGAGTTCTATTCATCTTAATTTGTGAAAATACATTGCTTAGTTTTCTCTTTTGCATCATTGTGGAAGCTATGTTTTGTCCTTTAGTTTCTGGGTGTTCAGTTTGCTGGTGGTCCATTGTGATGTTCTAAGTATTTCCTATAGAACTGGTCACATTGTGGCAAACTTCCTCAGTGTTTGCATATCAGTAAAAGATTTGATTTTTCCATCAACTTTAAGGCTTAGCTTAGCAGGATATTGAATTCTGGGCTGAAAATTGTTTTAAGTAGGCTAAAGGTAGATGACCAGTCTCTTCTGGCTCGAAAAGTTTCATTTGAGAAGTCTGCTGTCACCCTGATGGACATGCCCCTCTAGGTCAGCTAGCACTTACTCCTGGCTGCTTGCGGAATTTTCTCTTTCATCTTGACTTTAGACAGGTTCATGACAATGTATCTTGGAGAAGCTCTGTTTGAGTTGAGATGTCCTGAGGTTTGGCATCCCTCTGAAAGGAGTGTGTAGGAATCTTTGGTGATACTTGGGAAATTTTCATTTTTGATATCTTATAGTAGGGCTTCCATTCCTCTGGGCTGTTCTTCCCCTTCTGAGATACCTATCATTAGTATGTTTGAACACTTTATGAAACCCCATAATTTTCTCAGTGAACATTCTGCTTTCTCTCACTTTTCTTCCTATCTCTTTAACTGCCTGTGTTATCTCAAGAGCTTTATCCTCTACCTCTAAGATTCTTTCTTCTGCATGATCTAACTTGCTATTGATATCTTCTACGGCATCTTTAAGTTCTCTGATTGACTGCTTCAATTCCTTAAGTTCCACTATATCCTTCTTATATTCTTCATATCATTCATCCCTTATTTAATTCTGTTTTTGGATTTCCTTTTTGTTGTTTTACACTTTCTCAACAATTTCTTTCATTATTTTTACTATCCATATTTTAAATTCCCTTTCTGTCATTTCTGACATTTCTTTATAGGTGAAATCCTCTTTAGTAGCTACCTCATGATCCTGTGGGGGTTTTCCTCTGTTCTAATTTTTCATGTTGCCAGGATTTTTCTGCTGTTTTTCCTCATGAGTGTTTTCTATTTGTCTCCTTTCTTACCCTATTTTTTCTTTTACTGCTTCCTTCTCTTTAAGTTGCCTTGTCTCTGACCTAAGGTGTTGTAGTGTCCTTTTGGTATAGGACAAAAAGGAAGAAAAGAGTGAAGGGCAAAAAGGGAAAAAAGATAAAGAGAATAGAAAAAGGAAAGAAGGAGGTAAAAGGGAAGATTGAGAAAAAGAAGAGAGGAACAGAAAGAGAGAGACAGGAGTAATAGTGATGTACATTAGGGCACTTTGACCTCACTCACAAATCCCTGCTTCTGGGGGGCTGGTTGGGTAGGTCCCCTGCAGTCAGGATCTCTTTACCAGCCTCAGCAAACACAAGACCCCATCTCCACCAAATAGAGAAGAAAAAGAAAAACACTATTAATCAAACCAAACAAAAAAACTGAAGTGATAAATTTGGGGGGAATAATAGGAGCAAAAAACCTGCAAAAATGAAGCCCTCACTATTGAAGAAGGAAACAATGAAAAATTATAATTACAAGATGAAAAAGAAAGAATTAGAAAAATCTAGAAGGAAAAAGTTGAAAAAATTTTTAAAGAAAAAAATATATATTTATATATCTTGGCATATATTGCCTAGGAAACAGGAAATCTTATGGGGTCTGAGATGCTAATTATGATGCAGATACAGCTATATAAGATGGAGACAGGAAGCCTCTGTCTTTCCAGGGAGATCTTGTCCTATCTTCCTGATTTCTCAATCAGCAGGATTTATTTTTGCCCTCAATCCCCACAGGGTGAGGATTCTAAAGCTCTCCTCAGCCTGCTTAATAGACGCGCATTGACTATTCTAAACCGTGTCCCTTGGCAATGCAGTGGCTTTCCTAGGAAAGCGTGTTTTGTCAAATCTCCCTGGGGTGGCTGACCAGCTTTCAGGAGCTCCAGAAGTAGCCTTGCAGTAGGAGCCTGAGGGCTAATCCTGCAAGGCGCCTTTCCCAGAATGGTTGCACCTGGCCTGCAGCCAAACAATGAGAGCTCCTCTCCATTCTGCCCAGTGGCTCACTCCCAGCCCATGGGTGCTATTCAAGATCACGCGCTTGCTCACCCAACCTCTCCCAACGTAAACTCCACCAAGTGCCCAGATCTAAAAAAACAAGGAAAAGGAAAATCCCCCACAGAACAGGCCTTCTCTGTCTGAAAACTGCCACTGCCATGGAACAAGCCAGCCTCTGCCAGCACAGAGTATTCTCCACTGCTTCTGACCTCCTTTTTGGGGTTCTGGAGTCTCCTATTGCGTCCCTGGGCCCTAAAGGGATGTTTCTGGGCAAGACCCATTAGCCTAAAGGCTGGAGTGCTTTCTCCCCAATCTCACCACACGTGCTGCAAAGGCGCTATCTCTGGACAGATGAGCTGTCCATCATCTTGCTCTGCTTCTTCCGTGGGCTTTCAATATGCAAATTTATTAAACTGGTTTTCTTTTCTTTTCACAGGAAATGTGTACTCCGATCAAGGCAATAAAGCAAGTTCATGTGAGAGGAACTGTACTGAATGAATGCCAATTTTGATTAAGGACCTTAAAGAATGTAAAAGTGGGTTTCTAAGGTTCAAAACAAATAAATTTACAATTTAACTTTGAGACGCAATGTTTTTTTTGAGTTAAAAATGGCTGGTGACAACTTCTTTGAATGTCGAATGACATTAGGGCAGATTGAGGAGAGGCCATGTGCTAAGAGGAGGTAAAAAATGTGTAAAATACTCACTAACTTTCTGGCCTAAGGCAACAATAATGAGGCCTAGAACAACCCCAGCCTCTACAATAATGATTCTCAACCTGTGTACTATGGCACACTGGTGTGCCGTGAGAGGGGCTTAGATGTGCCATGAAATTTTTAAGAGATCCTTTGTTTTTGAAAAACGTTAAAGCAAGTGTATTCTTGTTTTTACTCTTTTTTTTTTTTTTTTTATCAACACAATTTAAGTATGCCATGGAAGTTTACTTACGGGTTCAAGTGTGTCATGAGATTCAAAAAAAGGTTGAAAAACACTGCTCTACAATGTGAGAAGGAAATGCCAGAGAGGACAGATTCAAACGAAGGGAAAACTTCTGTGTAAACTCTGCTCCAAGTGTCTATGATGCCAAAATTATGAGCAGCCAGGGTAAAAATAAAAGAGCTGAACTTTTTATGAAGTTCTACTCATGCGCAGGTCAGACGTATTTTCAGTTTGAGTCTAACTGAGTTAATCGTCTGCTTAAACCCTAACACTTTTCAGAGAAGAGTAACAATCTAGAGCAGGGGTCCTCAAACTACGGCCCGCGGGCCACATGAGTTGGCGTGAATTGTATTTGTTCCCGTTTTGTTTTTTACTTCAAAATAAGATATGTGCAGTGGGCATAGGAGTTTGTTCATAGTTTTTTTTTTTTAAACTATAGTCTGGCCCTCCAGTGGTCTGAGGGACAGTGAATTGGACCCCTGTTTAAAAAGTTTGAGGACGCCTGATCTAGAGTCTCTATTGCATAAATCCACATGACTTAGAACACAACACAAAATTATTCAGTTTGTGAAAACCAGAAAACTATGATCCATTCTCAACGGAAAAGATAATCAATAAAGTTTAACTCCAAGTTGACTCAGAACATTGAAAGTATGAGATAAAGCTTGTAGAGTGCTTTTTATAATTATACTCCATATAATAAAGAAAAAATATACATATAATAAATGAAAATATAGACACCCAGAAGAGAGGTAATATATACATTAAAAAAAAAGAAAACCAAATGAAAATGTTAGAAATGAAAATATCTGAAACAAAAAATTCACAGAAAGGGCTTATTAGCAGAATAGAGAATAAAAAGACATTTTCAAAGTAAGGAAAGGGAATCTGCACCAGCAAACCTCTATTATAAGCAGTGAGAGAGTAATTTATTCAGTCTTCAGGGAAATGATGCCAAAGGGAAATAAGTGAATAGCATCAAAAATGGTAAACATCTGATAAATTTATCATTACATTTCCTTAACACACATTTCATCCACTTAGATATGTACAAATGCAGAATGTTAGAACTGGAGAGACCATTAAGATTATACATTACAACCATGGCATTATACAGATACACAATCGGAAGCTCAGAAAAGAAGCGAGTCCCCTGATCAAGGCAATAAAACACACTGATACCTCCAGTAAAGTCTGACATCTGTATTTTCCTTCTCCTGCTGCTTTTAATCCCTCAGCACCAACTCCAGACACATTGCGTATCCCACCCTGCATAAATAATCCTTGTCAGTCTTAACTTCTCTATAATTCTGTTTCATAATCTGTAAAATGAATTTATCAATGATACTTATCTAAAAGGGTCCTCATGAGAATTTAGAACTAAAATGTATGAACACTGCCTGGCACATAGTAGGTGCAATATCATGCCCAACCATGATAATGCCTGGTGCCTGCTACATCGCTCTGATGACATATCCCAAGCAGAAAAACAAAAGTCATAATGGAATGATATTTGAAAGAAAAGAAGACCACAGACTTGAAGTCTTAGCTATTCTTACCCCACCAACTATTGTCCCATCTTATCGTGAGAGCTCATGAGTGAAGGTCTGGATGTACAGAACAAGAGCCATTATTCATACCTTGAAAATCATTGCCCGAGGCAGGCAACCATCAGTGATAGAAATAAAGTAGGCTGTAAATGAAAGCTTAGGATAAACACTGAAATAAAAAAGGGTTTCTTTGGTAAAGAAAACATCAGTAGCCAATCACTGATCACAGAAGAAAAATACATTATCTCAACATAGCTAAGTATTGGTGAATAAAATCCAATGCAATTGTCTGCATTTCTAATTTTACAAATGTGTTAATCACATAATAGTAAGAATGCCCCAGTATGAACTGACCTGGACAAGAAAGAATTGAAAACAAAGTGAGTCTTATCTCGTGTCATGAACCTTCTTAATAAAATATGCAATTGTAATTAAGCATAAAGGAAGTGATGTAATTATATTCCCCATGAGACAAGTAAGCAGAATATGTAGGATAAAAGAAAATCAGTAAATACTTCAGGGAAGGGCTGGCATTTCATTTTACAACAGATTTCTTGGAAACAGGAGACCAGAACATGTATGAGATTACTCTGTAATTCTACTCAAAGCCAAAGAGTTGTTGCATATGCTACCAGTCTGCTTACCATTTCTTCGACATAAGGGTAAAGCATGTCTCCAAAATACTCTGTAGCTTCAATTGGAAGCTGTGCTGGCAGATTGTCAATGGAACACATCAGAATCCCAGAGCCTTCAACACTAGGGGAAGCAACACGCTAGATTCAGTTATACAAAAAGTTTAGTCGGCCCTAAATTTTCCAGGTGCCTACTCCACTAAATTTGTTTCCTTTTCCTTTGTAATTTTGCACAAAAGTAAATAACAAAATAAACAAGACTTTTCAAACAAAACATTTTCCTTCTTTGGCAGCTCACCTTTCATTTAAATATCATTTATGCATTTTAATCATTCAAATTTGCCTGTGTTTTTTCCACTAAGTTTTTAAAAAATGTTTAAGAATATCTCTCCAAATTTGTAGACCTTCATAAAAAAATGTAAAATATTGAGTGATTTAGAGTCGTGATCTCCTAACAGCTTTAGCAAACTCACCTGTCGTGAATAATATGCTGGTCTGCATCGTACATGCAGAAGGGGCGCTCGATGGTTGTACATTCAGTCATAAACTCTATCGATCCTCCTGTGTCAGCTGAAATGTCACATATTGCCACGAGCCTGAAAATAGCATCAATACTTAGATAAGAGGATTAAGTTCTGAAGTCTCCAACAAGACTAAAAATGAGTAAAAATAAAAGGAACTTGGAAGAAATTTCTATGTAGATGCCAAACATTGTCCAGGCTCTTAGGCTCTTTCCTACCGCTCATTCTTCAGGAGACTATGCTGTGCTGGGATACAGAGCATCTGCCCAATATGAGTTTTAGTCTCCTCAAGAAGAAAAGAAAGGAAAGGAAGAAAAAAAGAAAAGAAATAAAACGGGGAAATTCCTGCAGAAATCATTGACAACAGATTAATTAAAGTGAACTTACTTAGCCACCTCCAAAGATTTCATAAGGGTAAAATTATGCTATCTCCACCTTGTTTAAGATGACATCATTTTATATGTGATTGCACAGAAATCTCCAGAATTATGAACAGAAGTCTCAGTCCAGCATTTGGAGGCTTTGCACAATTTTCCTGCTTATTCTCAAATACCACTCGCTGACATGAACGTATAGTAAAGCTAGATTGTCCCATTCAGTGCCCTAAATTGTGCTTTGGTGGCTCCCTATTCGTCAAGCACTAATCCTATCACCCGGGACTGTTGTTCTCGCGTTTCCTTTTCAGGCTGTGAGCCAAGTGCATCTGCTTTCTTCATTCATGGCATATCGCTTCCTCTTCTTTATCCTTCAGGTTATTAAAGTGCCAGGCACATCAGGTATTCCACAAACGTGGATTTATTAATTGATTGCTTCAACACCGAAAATTATTTATTTTAAAAATTGGTTGAATGCCTATATCAAGCAATGGACAGGGTACTTGTGGCCAAAGTGGACAGGGACCCTTTGCTTAATGTGATTAAATTCTAGCAGGAAAGAAAAAAATAATAAACACAGAAGAACAAAATGATCGCAAATTTAGTAGCAAAACCAGAGTAACACACCAGAGAGAGCTGGGAGTGGGGAAACACAGGATGACTTCTCTGAGGTTATTTCTTTGGAACTATATGTGGAGTTTCAGAAGCCAAAAGAAAAGGGTTTCAAGAGGGAGGGAAGGGTAACCACACAAAATGCCGCCAAGAGGTCGAGGGATGTAAAGCAGACAGCTAGTCAATTAACAATCAAGTCCTGTGATGAGTGGGAAGGTTATATCCTGTGACACGCTAGTAATGAGTGATGCTGCTAAAAACTGCCAGCACTGCTGAAGGAAAGTCCTTACTTGTGCGGTAATGCGGGGCAGCCTTCCACACCAGGAACCAAGAACTTTCCTGGGACCAGGAGACTCTGAGCATCTTGGCGACTTAGCAGGCGAGGAGTGTTCTGTTCCCAGTAAATTCCATTAATTAAACAAGTTGTATAGGGTGCAATCTGTAAAGTCCAACCAAATAGAGATGGCCTGTTTCAATACAGTGTGCTGAAAGAGCGCTCACAGTGAGGTCCATGAGAAGAAAGTCAATGTTGCTTTTAACTCAGGTCAGTGGTGCCATCTTTTGAGGCAAAAATGGTCAATACCCACACAGATTTCAGTGTAGAATTACCCAGATAGAGAAACCTATGACCATAAGTTATTGAAGTTTTCATTCTATAATACTTTGCAGAACAAAGAAACTGGAAAGGACAGAAAGCCAAGTGACCTGGAATGTTATTTCTAATTTAGTCACAGTTGGGTGTGATTTAAATCATGCTACCTCAACTTCTCTGGGCTCCATGTTCCTTACCTGCAAGATGGGGATAATACATACCCCATTCCTCAAAGGCATGCTGTGAAGATTAAATCAGATAACATTTGTAAGTTCCATGGAGGAATGTTCTACATACATGCATACATGGTAACTAGGTCAGTATAAGTTTTAGGACGCATCCAATCACCAATACTTCTGTGATTGGGGGAAAATAGAAGGGATGCAAATTTTCTAGATTCAAAATCCTTCCATTCAAACCTAGTTTCATCATTTTTGTTCTTCAAACATGTTGAGCTGAAGTTAAGAGTCCTGCTCCCTAACACATTCTACATGCTACAACAGCTAGACTTCACAGCAGAATCTAAAAATGCTATGTGGTTCAAACATATTTAAAATTATTTAAAGTATTCCTTTTTACAATAAATGCATGCATTTTTTGTTTTGTTTCTCTTTCTGTTTTTTGGTTTACTGCGGGGAAGATCATTGCATGGCAAATCATTACAGAATAGACAAATACATTGCACTTCTTTTAAGATAAGACCGGTGTGTCCCCATCACAAGATTTTGATTTCTAGGCAGCTTTCTCATGCAGCGGGGTTGATATGTGTTTATACCTCACACCTATTTCACCCTGGTCCCCTGTAATCAATGACATGTATTTAAAGAGGGCTGGCTCAGGTTAGAATCTGTGGCCATATAAGGGATAAACCTAAGTTGAGACCTAACCTCACAGGCATTGTGCTTTGCCAACAGTGCTAACTAGTCCAGGAGAAATATAGAAACCAGTAATCTGCAGAAAATGGTTTAGAAATATTGGGCACATGTTAGACTTAAAGCAGAAACAGAGGCAGTGAGGCAAAGGGCATAGTCACAGAGACCCCAAACCCACTCCACACGCGCTGCTCTGAGCAACGGTAGCAGATGACAAGTCCTAATGCCAAACCATGATCCCCAAAGGGCTCACAGCAGAAGTGAACACTGATTTACACATTTAGGACATCTCTCCGGGAAGGCAACCTAACTACAGTGTGTCTTAAGCTGATGGGCTACTCACGTCAGTGTTGAAGCGACTTATGTAGCGCTCAGGGTATTTGTCATACTCTACAGGATCATAGACGCCATCTGTTTTCCTGACAAGATGATGATGGCGACTTAACACCGTTCCATACACTTTCCTGAGGTCTTGCAAAGGAGACAGAAATTAGCAAAAGTGGATGACAAAAGATCAAGATTTATGGTGATAAAAAAACTACAACAGAGACTGTTAAAAACAGGAAAAGCTACGGTCATTCACTGCCTCTTACCTCCGGTTTGGGAAACTTCTTTTAATTCATGGGGCTCCACATATTCACATGGTAGCTCATTAAAGATGGCTTGGGCTCCCTATTAATAATACATGAGTAAGAATCCAAAAATCGTTAGGATAAGAACCAACATGATTTCCTGCAAAGATTTTAACTCATTCCCCCCTAAATTATAAAGCCCTGCCCATCCTGCCTGTAACAAGAACTGCAATACAGATGCACGGACGAGCTTCTTACAGAAAGTCTGGAAGCCAGATTTTATTCCAGTTTGAACCCTACACTTTAGAAGAGGCTTTAATTTTTTTTTTTTACTTAAGTTACTCAGAGTATCAACAAGAATGCTTAGAAATGAGGGCACAATAAAATGTTCCTATTTACTTTTTGATCCACTACAGAAATTATTTCAAATGAGGAAACTATACTTTCTACAAAAGAAACAATCAGATGCTTACCCCACAAGATAACAGTAAGAGTGATGTCCTATTTGTAAATTATTTTATTTGTAGAAAGAACTATTTTATAATTACAAGTTTCTACAAGAAATTGCAAATGCATTCTCAAAACCACTCAACAAGGAAGAATTACTTCTTCCTCACATCTTATTGGCAAAATTCCAAGTGCTCTTAAAAAATGTACATCCTGAGGTCACTTCCAAACTTTTGGACAGCTCAGAGAAGGAGAGAAAACAGATCATCTGTGAACAGACCTTTACACTATTAACAGTGCATTCTCTCTTAAAAAGAAAGAAAGAATAAAGTATTTTAAGTCTCTCATAGCTTGGAATCAACTATAAGCAAAGAAAATGTGTCACATGTTTATTGAGAAAAATACACTGGTCAGGAAAGTACCAAAAGCAGAATACTCATTCATTTTATTTGAAATGTCCACAAAATGCCCCAATCATTTGGGTTAATTTCAGAACTTCAGGCTGCTTTAGGGAAGGATGACAGGTGAAATTTACCTTAGATACATTACCAGTCCCTGTGAACACAAATGTTAAGGGCCCTATTGACTTTGGCATCAAACCCAGAGATATTTCATAACCAGCGTCACGGACAGCTTGCACAGCCTGACTGCTGTTCCTGTAGTTGTGAGCCATACCAATGTGCTGAAAACAAGCACAGAAAATTCACATCAGTCCACCAGCGGAGACATTTTTCTGTGCTCAAAGTGAGACGTGTATATTCAAGAAAAATAAGCAAAATAAACATCTCTCACCATAAAAGGCGTGTGATGTCCCAAAGCAAGGAGCCTTAAACCCATTCCATGTAAAATGTTGATCATTCCTATTGCAGAATCAGACCAAAAGAAACACCATTAGTTGGAAAGTGTAGAAGTAGAAGCTGTTCTCTCAGCCCGTTCTCCCACCTGTTCAGCGCCCAGAGGAGGCACAGACCACAGCATCTCAGACATGGAAGGAGCCTCAGTAGATTTATTCCATCCCTTCAACTTCTGTCATCAAACACACTAGCGTCTCTGCATTCCCCACCTGTTTCTTCCATCTTCAATTCAATTCAGATAAAATGGGCAGAGTGTTCCTCTTCTTATCTAAGATCAGTCTTTTGAACTTGGCTACAGATCCCATCCTTTTGCCAGCATAAAAATTCACTTTCGAAAAAATTCATTTTTTTTTTTAACTTTGAGACAGTGTCACTCTGTTGCCCAGGCTAGAGTGCTATGGCATCAGCCTAGCTCACAGCAACCTCAATGCCTGGGTCCAAACAAACCTCCTGCAACAGCCTACCGAGTAGCTGGGACTACAGGCACCCACCAACAATGTCTGACTGATTTGTCTATTTTTGGTAGAGATAGTGTATAGCTCTTGCTCAAGCTGGTCTTGAACTTCTGAGCTCAAGGAATTCTCCCTCCTCGGCCTTCCAGAGGATAAGGATTATAGTCACCAGGCGACTGCACCTAGCCAAAAAAAATTCTTTCTTAAATTATTCCCTCCTTACTGGTTCATTCTTCTCAAGCTTTGAACACGCTCCAATCTCTTCTATACCAAAAAACAAATAAACAAACTAAAACAAGGTCGCCATTGACTCAAGAGACCCCACCAGCTATTTAGTGATCTAAATAGTTAAACTCTTGGGGACAATTTTTAGATTAGGTCAGAAGTATTTCGCCACTAGACTCCCTCACTGTTGAAACATTTTCTTTCCTCAGCATCCCTAACTCAAGTTTTTTACCCTTCCTTTCTGTACAATCTTCTTCCTATGCCCCTTCCTTTTCTATGAGTCACCCTCAGGATTCTACCTTGAGCTCTATGCTCTTTAATATCTGCATTTTTTCTTAGGTAATCTCATCCAGTCCTAAATTTCAAGTACTATCTCTTGGTGGATGACCCCAATTCTGTCCCTCCAACACAGATTCTACTTTTGATTACAAGGCTATCTGGCCGCCTTACGTATGTTCGATTTAGATGTTCCTGGGCAGCTCAGCATGCCTGTAGCACAGACCTCAGCATCCATTCTGTCCTTTTTCTTCTCAGAAATAGAACTTTCCACCCGTGATCCTCCCCTCACACACACACAAACACACACGCATTCCTACCAAGTTTTATCTTTTTTCTGAAGTCAACCTTTAAAGAAATAATCTATGTACAATAAAATGCACCAATTTATCGTGTATAGTTTGTTAACTGTTAATAAAAATGCACACCCGCAGCACTCCCACCATAATCAATATACAGAATATTTCCACCAAGTCCTGGTTCCCAGATGACTACTAATCTTTCTATTTATACAGATGAGGTTCCTCTCAAGTTTCATATAAATGAAGTCATAAGCACACATAGTCATCCCTTGGTCCATGCTGGGGACAGGTTCCAGGCCCTCCATGTGTCCCAAGTCCTTAGTATACCACGTCTCCTCAAATCCTGCAGTTGGCCCTGAGGAATTCCGAAGAGTTGGCCCTCCATCCACATGAGTTTCACAGGCCGTGAGTAAGTGACCCACACAGCTCAAACCCGCGTTGTTCAAGGATTGACTGTACTCTTCTGTTGTGTGAAGCATTGTCCTGCTTTCACCCAGAATCATGTTTTTGAGATCCAAACATATTCTGTGTGTATCAGTAGTGATTTCTTTTTATTGCTGAAGAGATTTTTTATTTTCCATTTACAATTTATTTATTTTTCTGCTGGATATTTGGGTTGTTTCCAGGCTATTATGCATGGAGCTGCTATAAAAAATTGTTTGTATAAAATATTGCATTTGTCTTGATAAATGTCCACTAGTGGTTTTTTAATACTTCCAAGTATCATGAGGATACAAATATTTTTGGTGACATGGATTGGTTTTGTAATGCTCAAGTCAGGATTTAAAAGGTTCCTTCCCCTAGATAGTGTTCATTGTATTGGTTAGGTTGGTTTTTGCCCATCCACTCTGCCCCTCCTCCCTTGATTTCCTTTGAGATTTATGTCCCTTTATGCACATGTGTGTTCATCAGTTACTTCCAATTTATAGTGGGTTTATGTGGCTTTTTTTTTTCCATTCTTTAGATGCATCACTTAAAATAATGGTCTCCTGTTCCATCCAAAGTGTTGCAAAAGGCATTAATCATCCTTTTTGTGGCTGAGTAATATTCCAGGGTATAAATATACTATTTGTGGGATTTATTTTTTATTTTGACATTCAAGTTTTTAACTTCCTTTTGAGTTGGTTTTAATAATTCATATTTTTCAAGGATTTGTCTAGTTCATCGAGGTTATCAGATTTATTGGTCTAATCGTGATATTCCCATATCCTTTTAATATTTGTAAGATATATTGTGATATCCCCTCTCACATTCCTTATTAGTAAATAGTGCATTCTCTCTCTTTTAAAAAATCAGTCTACCTAGATGTTTGTTGATTTTATTGATATTTAAAGGACTTGATTTTGGTTTCATTGATTTTCTCCATTTTTTTTTTTCTGTTTTGGTTTTATTTATTTTCTTCTTACCTTCATTGCTTCCTTCTCTCTACTTGCTTTTGGCTTCTCTTTCATATTCTTGCTTCTTACAGTGGAAGCTCAACTCACCAATGAGAGAACTTTCGTCTTTCTTTAATGAAAGCATTAAGTGCTATCAATTTCCTTGTAAGTGCTACTTTATCTGTACCCCACAAATTTTGCTATGCTGTGCTTTAAATTTTCATTCAATTAAAATTATTTTCTTTGTATTAGGAACATTCTAATCCCACTCTTTTAGTTATTTTAAAGTATGTTCTGACTTATATTGATTATAGTCATTTTTCTCTCTATTTCTTCTAATCCCTGGACTATTGAAAAATACATTAATTTATCATCCAAATATTTGGAAATTTTCCAGATATTAAATTTTCTAGGTCAATTTTATTATAGGCAGCACATATACTGTATGCTTTCAAACCTTTTAAATTTATTGAAAATTGTTTTGTGATCCAGCATTTGGGCTATCTGGGAAAATATTCCCTTCAACTTGAAAAGAATGTATATATTACAATAAGGTGGAGTAGTCAAAAAATGTCAATTATATCCCCACGAATGATAGTGTTTAAGTGTCCTATGTTCCTACTAATGTCCTGCCTACTTGTTCTGATATTTATAGAAAGAGGAGTATTTAAATGTACAAATATATTAGGTGATTCATCTGTTTTTTTTTTTTTATTTTTACTTTTTTAGTGTGTCAGTATTTGATTCATGTATTCTGAAATTCTGTTAATAGGTACATGCACATTTATGCTTGCAATGGAGAATTGACCCTTATCTTTTGGAAATATCCCACCTTATTCCTGGTAACAGTCCTTGTTCAGAACTCTACTCAAATCTACTTAGCTTGTTTTGACATAGCCACTCTAGCTTGCTTATTATTAGTGTTTGTCTGGTATACCTTTCCATATCACATATTTTCTTAACATAGCTGTCTTCACATTTAAAGTAAATAGAATAGAGTTGGGTCTTACCAAATTAGCATTTTAAAAATTGGAGTTTTTAGGCCATTAATGTAATTATTGGTATAGCTGAATATAAAGCTAGCCTGTTGCTATTTGTGTTCCTCTTGCCCCATTTGTCCTATGTTCTTTTTTTATCCCCTTTTCCTTCTATTTTTGCATACATCATTTTTTGTGCGATATTTATCTTCACTAATGGCTTATTACTTACAGTGCTTTCCTTTGTTTTAGTGATTGTTCTAGCTTACAATATATATCCTTATCTTATCATAGTCTACTATCAAATAACATTATGCCCCTTCAGGTATAATAAATAACCTTACAAAAGTAAACTTCTGTTTCCCTTCTCCTGTCATTTGTACTATTTGTGGTGTAAGTTTTATTTCTACATATGTTATAAATACCGTAATACACTGTATTGTTTGAAACTCTCATTTCTCTATTTAAATTTTTTTTTTAATTATTGGAAAAGATAAAGTCTTTTATATTGGTTTACATTTAAGCATTTCTAGTGTTCTTTATTCCTTTACTTAGGTCCATTTTCCAACTGGTTTCATTACTTCTGCCTGAAGAACTTCTTTAATATTTCTTCTATGGCAGTAAATTGTATCAGCTTTCATTTGACCAAAATGTTCTTATTTCATCTTCATTTGGGGGAAAGATGTCATTGAAAAACAGGATCTTTTGGAAAGATATTATCACTATGCATAGAATTCAAAGTTGACTTTTTCTTTCTTTTAGCACTTTAAAGATATTCCATTTCCTTCTGGCTCATGAAATGTTTCTAACCAAAAGTTTGTAACGTTTCTTATCTTTTTTACTCTACCCATAAGATAGAGTTTCATTGTCTCATTGACTGTTTTCAACAAGCTAATTGTGATGATCCTAGTGTTATTTCTCTTTGTGTTTTTTTTTTTTTTTTTTGAGAGGTGGGAGTGGGATTTATTGAGCTTCACTTATCTGTGGATTTATAATTTTTATCCAAATGTGGAAAAGTTTTATTTATTTCTTTAGGTATTTTAGCTACTTTTTGCAACCTCATTGCAGTAGAAACTAAACAAAATGAAACAAAGAAAGAATAAAGGACTGAGGAATAGAAACAGAATTTGAGTGACCGGTGGTAATCAAGGGATCTAATACACACGTATTTGGAGTCCTAGAAGGAAAGAAGACACGAAGGAAGGAAAACAAGCTTTAAATTGATCAACACTCTTGCACACATCTGGAAGAAAAACTTAATGAATATCAAGCAGGTGGGAGCAGGGAGGAGGGAAGGGGTGAATTTACGCCTAACAGGTATAATGCACAATGTCTAAGTAAAGGGCACTTATAACTTCGACTCAGTCTGCACAAAAGCAAATTATGTAACCAAAATGTATGTATCCCCATAATAGTCTGAAATATTTTTTTTAAAGGATCAACTTAACCCACAAGTAATTGCCTGTCAGAGAAAAGCCCAACCCTCCTGAAAGGAAAATAACAAAATCTAACAATTAACAATGTAAAATGAATAATGTTTGGGGAGAAGATACATAGATTTTCTTCTGTATTGTCTATTGACACACATAGATGGCTATTTTAACTTCCCTACCTGTTAATTATACCTTTCTCTCAATTTAGACTATAAGATTAATTTTTTAGCTTTCATAAGGGTGAATTTATAGTAGTCTTTATTAAAAGCTAATTTAGAATCACAGTTCAGGGCTTTGCTGAATGCCCTACATAGTCAATGAATTCCTTCCATCCTGGCTGATGGGACCAACTCTAGATTGGCATAGAGTTCCCAGGGAACTGTTCTTTTCTTCAAATGGGTTCTTCCCCAGTCTCATCATGAATTTTCACCCTCCACTCAACAAGACCCTAAGCATATTTCTGGAACACTTTTCTGCCTAGCGCTCTCCTACTTGGTATATTTCTTGTCAATTCTAGTCACTTCATGCTCCCCAGGTCAGCTAGTTCACCAAACTTTGTGTCACCTTCCCATGTACACACTGTCTGGAAATTTCTCCAGACAACCAGGAAGGACATAGAGCTCGCCTCATTTGTTTTCCATCTATCTGGCATCACAATCTGTACTACCTATTGTGTGATGTCTGAAAGCATTGTTTTTTATACCTCACCCAGCTTTCTAGTTGTTTAATGGCAGTGTAGTAAGTCCCAGTTAGTCCCCCATGGACTAAAGCAAAACACACAGGTTCAGCAGCACCCATTGAGGCCCATTTACAGATTACATTTGACAATCTGTTTTGGCCAGTGCATATGAGTAGAAACAATATATTCAAATTCTGGATCACATCCTTAAAAACAAAGTGCTGGCCTCCCCTTCTCCCTCCCCTTTCCATTGAGTAGGAAATTGCAACAACCAGAAAGGTCAAGTTGAAAATGAAAGCTACGTGTTGGCAATAGCAGATCCTTTCCTTGATCCCACCACCCCTAGACTGCTCACCTCTGGCCTTCAATCCTATGTAAGCTGTGTTTTATGGGGTCTCTGCATTATAGCAACTTAGCTTGTGATCTACCAGGATCATGCCCTGTACTGAACTCATTTCCTGTCTTCCCCTAAATTCTTCTTCCATTCCTGTAGGTCCTAAGAGAACTGAATCATAGTCCTGGTTAGCAACCTGGGGGTCATCTTTGGAACGTTCCCCTCATCCTCTCTCCCCCACCTCCACCCAATCATCAGATCCTTAAATTATACCTTTTAGACATTTCTAAAACTCACCTATCCTTTTCTTCATTTACACTCTAATAATACTTAACTTATTTCTATTCCTCAAAATTGCTCCCCCTCCCTTTACTTTGGGCTTTGCTTACTTTCATGCTCCTTTTTCTCTAATGCCTTGAATAATAGTTATTCAGATCTCAGCTTTGAAGGGACTTTTTAAAGGAAGTTTCTCCAACAACCAAGTCCACGTAAATGCCTTCTTATACCAATTAGCCCTGGCATGGCATTTGTGTGTTTACTTGCCTGAATACTTCTCTAAATATAAGAACCACATTCTTTGCACAGATGTGGTGCTACTTCTGAATATGTTGACTTCCAAATAAACCACTTAGTTGTGAAGTATTAATTCTCATCAGATAAACAAACCCCTCATTTGGGTAAATCTTGAAAAGAGTAGTCATTGGAAGTCTGCCTATTACTCCTTCCACATTAAGAAATATAATATTATGTTACTTTACAGAGATAATTTGTGTGTTGTGAGGTGAGAGTTGGTTTTAAGTGAAAGAATTTTATAAGTTTCAAAATTATGCTTAGATTTCTTTACTATTTCAGAAGCAGGGGAGTTATGGTATTATAATAGTTTAAATGTATGGGTTTTCTGAAATTGTTCATTTCCAAAAGTGTATAATATTTTAAAATTTTCCCAATACATTTGACTATTTTTTGAATGAATGGTGAAAGAGTGCTGTTTGTATAAATACTCTAGGATTCCAAGTGATCTTATTTCTTACACAGATAAATAATGTACCATCGACCATATTTTTTTATATATGAGTTTGATCCCAAAGAGGCAAAGGCAGACTGGTCAAGGTGAAGCCACAGTGACATGAACACCAACACAGAAGACTCTTCCACTTTTATAGAACAAGCCCAAACAATCAACGTCAGAATCACAACTGTCCTCATTAGACGTTCAAGTATTCTAATCTGATCCAAAGTAATGACACATTGTGGTGTTTCTCAAGTAAATAAAGCTCAAGGGACTAACTGGGACAGAAGCAGGCACCATCCAGCAAACTCTAGCTCTTGTCCCTTCTAGGACACTCCTCTGCCAGTCCCTGCCCCTGTACCTTTTATTCCTTTCCCTTTTCCTCTGGCTTCTACTTCCCAGTATCTCACGACCAAACTGACCTCTCCTTCTAGCTATCTAAAAGCCATTATTTAAAAAGTCAGAGCCTATTTTTGCTTGTTATCCTTCTTCCCACTCTGTCTTTCAAACGTTTACAATGAAATATATTTTAACTATTTATTTCCATTCTGTTGATATTCCTCACCCTTCGGCATACCGGCATTGTTATCTTTATGATTGGAAATAAACATGCCTATCCCCTTCAAACAGAAAAGAGAAAATGCACAGTTATTCTCCAGGCAAATTCAGAAAGTGGGTGACACAGAAGCTGGGGCATACCTACCTGCCACCCCAGCCCACTGTCCAAACGCCACCACCCGTACACCTCTATGATCCACCATTTTCTCATAATCAATAAGTCGAATTTCCTAAAGAAAAGACAAAAATTTGTTTTCAGCTAGACCCGTTACATTTAACATCCATGAGTAAAGCACATGTGTGAGCAAGTATTTCGTATCTTTTCCTCTTAAATATATCTTGACTTGGTAACATAAGTTAGCATCAGGTGTACCGAGAAATACTTAGAAAATGCCAAAAATCAATTGGAATTTTGTAATTAGAGATGAAAGAATAGGAATGATCCTAGCAGGTGCTAAACACCCCTTGAAGTTAGACAATAAAATAATATATGTAGGATTTTCTTTAACTTTTTGCCCCCTACCTACCCACCATCTACAAATCTATCTACAGCCCCACCCATTCTCAAGTCTTTTCTTCTGGGCTCAATGAAAAGAGATCCCTTCTAAGACTAATCCCTGAGAGCCAGATACCTGCTTTTCTCATGTTCTCCAAGACCACTCTTTTTGAACTATGACCTCTTTCCTGAGTAATACCTCTTTACACCGCTTCTCAGACATTCTAAATACACCTGAGTCTCTTCTGCCTTAAAAATATTAACGCTCCCTGTCAAGTTCAAGCAAAAGTGCCCTCTCCCCCTCCCACCTCCTTCTCCCTCTCTCTCCTCCCTTAATGTCTTTTCTTCTCTCCAGTCTCTTACAGGTAAGCTTCCTTTAAAAAGTAGCAAGTGTCTGCATATCTCTTTCCTTAAAAATGTTTCCTCTCTTTTAGGAAAGTTTTATTACTCCACCTTTAAAACCTATTGACAGATAGTAAATATATTTTAAGTAGGCATTTTACATCCTAACTTCAAGTAATAGATTACAAAATGCTGCCAAAAAGCAGCCCTGCTGGATCTGTTTTTATTAATTTTCTTGTAATTAAAAAAAGGTCATATAACAAAAAAAAAATAGTTTCTAAAGTACTTTTAAACATTTCATTTGCTTAAGGAAGAAGCTTCTTCTTATTATTTCCATTAATTACTTTAGAATCTGTTCTTCAGAAACACTGCAAATTAACTACCAGTAGGTCTAGCAGGCTTGGAATTAATTGGAAAGTTTTTCTATACTCCTATATAAAATATATTTTCCTCTATTCTTTTTAACGTTCGTGAACTCTCCTGTCCTCTGTCCCCATCTGAAATTCTAGTTTCTAAAACTCTAACGTCCTTACCCCAGGAGATGGACCTTAGATTTCCACACTCACTGCCTACACTCACCTTCAGATGCCGTCTAGTCTCTGACAACTACAAGGCGTATGGCAGGAGGAAATGTCCTCCTGGGCTTCCAGCCCACATCCTAGTCCATTTAGCTTGTGCCCTTAAATGTCTAATGTCATATCAAACTCAGCAGAATGAACTCAACCCTTGATTTTCCCATCTAAGCACACTCCTCTTGTAATAACACCATCTCGACGGATGGCAACTCCTTCAAGTAACTCAGGACCACGCCTTCCCTGACTCCTCTCCTTTTCTAATAGTTCAGCTCTATTTCATCAGTGAATCTGTCAGGATTTGCCATGAAAATACATCCATGATTTGTGTATGTATCACAACACAAATGTTGTGCTGGCCACCATCGTCTGCAAGCCGGAGTTCAGGCTAGCCTAGCCTAACAGCCTCCTTATCTGCTTCCCTCTCTTTTTGCCACCTGCAGTGATGGCCTGAATGGTCCATAGCACAGGCATTTTAGAACATGATCTACTCCAACGCTCAAAACCCTCCAGCCTTTGCACTACTATTCCCTGTGCTTCAGAGATTCTTCCCACATGGACATAGGTTAGACCTTTACCTTCTTCAAACACCACCTTCACAACAAGGCCCTCCCTGACCACCTTATTTAAGATACCATCATCAACCCCCAGGGCCCAGCACTCCTCTTCTCCTCCAACATATTTATCTGCATCACACATATCGCCGACTGGCATATGGGACGTCTTATTTATCATTTGTCTCCTCCCACTAGAACATAAACTCTGTGAACACAGGGACACTTAACTGTTTTGCTCATTCACTGCGGCTAACAGTGTCCAACACATTCTAAGCATTCAGGAAATATTTGTTGAATGAAAATCCTGTATTATAAACAGCTGATTGCTTTTGTACAGGTTGTATATCTCAAAAAATGTATTTTTTTCCATTATGAATGTTAATAAATGTAAAAATCATCTCTAATCCAGTTCCGGCACCACAGAACTGTGCAATACCATCAAGTCACTTAAGTTCTCTAAACACTGTTGGAAGTACAGCAGGGAAGGTTATATGACCCTTGAGGTTCTTTCCATCCCTAGAATTCAATTTGGTAGTATCTGACCAATTGGCCTATGAATTGGTAACAAAGTGGAAAGAATGATAAAGGCTTTTTTTAAAGGAATGAAATGTGTTTAGTTCCTTGTATTATAAACTCCAAACCTGTACAGCAGCAGAGCCCTACAGAGCAGTAGAACTTTCCAGCACTAACTCAGAGATCACAGCCCCATTGAGTTGAATGACATGATGTACTTCCTAGAAGCTAAAGAAAATGAAATCTCTACTTGAGAGTTAAAAGTAAAAACACCACATTTTCGTATATTAAGATTTAGGAATATCGATCACTAATTACCTTTTTTAGAATCTCATCCAACAAGCCCATGTTGGCCTCCTGAGCTTTTATTGTATGAGAGAAAAATGCATAAGTCTTCCTGGACATTAATTTTTCCTCTGGAGGCCTTTTAACTCCCACAATTAGACAAGCTTCAGAAATATCCTCCTGAAGAATGCCACCAGCTTTGACATATTCCTGAAAATGTAATTTTGGTTAAAGGTTATTGCCCTAATTTGTGATATTCACATTTTCTTTAAAAAGGAGTATGGCAAATAAAGGCACATCCTTTCGAAAGAATAAAATCTGTGTGGATGAGAACAAATAATAGCACAACCAATTCTAATATCTGTACTTATTGGCTAAAGATAAATCTATCATTCTCAAATCTCATAGCAAAATAAAATCAATTTAAAAATTCAGCTCATACTCATATTTAGGGATAGTTCATAATCTTATCCACAAGTACATGTGATGTAACTTACTTGTTCAATGTCTATTTTTTACCAACAACACAATGAAATCGCAAACGCCAAAGTGTGATTTCTTATTCATATTTTTAAAAGATGAGACATATTTCCAACAGTTATTTTTGATTGTTTGGGTCCAATTAATATTTATTAATGTTCTAATCTGTACGGTGGAATATGTTAGAAGTGAGAAGACACAAAGAAACTCACAACATACAGTGAAGAGGTTAGGAGCACAGTAAGGGAGGCTGAATTTAAAAGAATATTATGATCTAAGACTCTAGTTTAATGAATATTGAGATAATTCCCAGGTGGGACGATCACAGAAATATGTAAATTTAACTTAATCTAAATAAAACAGGCATTAAAGACACTGATACACATACAAAGACAAAAAATGAAGGAGCTATATAGGGCATACGGGTAAATCAATTTAGAAAAGTAAAATATGACATCATTGCTAATATGGGCTGTACTGACTAACAAATAATAATAATCAATATTTATCAATAAATTACTTTGTGCTTTGCTAGGTTCTTTGTATCAATTATCTAATTTAAATTTCATAAAACTCCCATGAGGTGGGCGCAATTTTAATTCCCACAATAGGAAATCTAAGGTTCATCTGTTTAACAGATATTGTACAGCTAGTAATGTAAGAAATAGTTACATTCGATTTTTATGTGAGAAGGTGTCATGACCCAAGCAGAATCAAAAGAGCATCTATGGTAGCAGTTAAATAAAAAGATGATAAATTTAGTTAAGACTCTACTTCAAATGAAAGTCTAGAGGAATAAGAGGGACTGTAAATGAAATGAACATAAAATTTGTAACTCATTTCTTTGAAAACAATCCATTTCCCAGCTAGTAAATAAACCGTGGTAAATATATACAATGGAGTACATATCAGTGAATAAATAGAATGAAACAGATTTCTGTGAACTGACATACCAGTGTCCAAAATATGTTGATCAAACAAGGCAAGATGCAAAAGCATGTGTCTACCTCACAGCTTTCTGTATAAGAGCGAAAGGGAAAGATGAATACACATACCATAAGGACACAATGGATACAGGCTTATTTTTGCAAAAAAAAAAAAAAAGAAAGAAAAAATAGAGATGATAGATCAAACGACTTTTTGAACACAGCATTACAAATATGTTTTATGAGATAAAAGCATAAAACGTTCAAAGAAATATTAAACTTCATTTAATGGGCGTATTGCTGAGCATAATAATAGTATGGCTATTCTGGAACCATTTAATGTCTATCACAAAATAAGCAAAAATTACACATTAGTGTTATAAGAATTGAAATTGTTACGGTTGGAAAAAACATGTAAACATACAGTTGTAAAGGTAAAAAATCTGCAATGTTAAATTTTAATCGGAAATATCAGTACTAATGCAGGATTGGAGAACATACAAGTATATGTGTGTGTGTATCTGCTTCTGTTCATTTCTAAGCTCTATTCACTAAAAAGGCCTAAGAGCCACAAGATCTCAGTAGTAACAAAGATGATTAACACCACATAGCAGAACCTCACTTCTATATAGAAATAAAGAATCTTTTGTGAGACAGTTCCCGGACAGGCATGGTGGCTCACGCCTATAATCCTGGCACTCTGGGAGACCTCGGTAGAAGGATCACTTGAGCCCAGGAGTTTGAGGTTGCTGTGAGCTAGGCTGATGCCACAGCACTCTAGCCTAGGGCAACAGAGTGAGAGTCTGTCTGCAAAGTAAGAAAGAGAGAAACAGAGAAACAGAGGGAGAGAGGGAGGAAGGGAGGAAGGAAGGGAGAGTGAATTCCAGGTGTGGGGCAGGGAAAGTTTAACGGGACCCTAAGACAATTTGTTATTCCTAGAAACAAGACAACTCAAAGATAAATGGACTTATGTCCAAAGGACAGAGTAGCAACTTAAAAGGGACTCTTGTTAACCACATTTAGGATAATTAGGACATTAAAAAGAATAGTGGTTAATAGATTGTATTAAAAAGTCCCATGTTTCTGTCATACTCAAAAGAGCAAAAGATAAAGAAGCCTGTTGTAACACTCAATTATAGAATGCACAGTTTGATAAATAGTTCAATTCACTGCAATAAAATAATTCACTACCCATCGTTTAAGTACTATTTTAACAGTTCTCTTGTCAATATATACACGTATCTGTAAACTCCTCACAGTAAGGCTTTAAATGCAATATTAAGAAAGTCATTAAAGAATCAGGAAACACTAAATTACAGAGTTCACAGTCTGGCAGTTTACTTCACTGTAATAAAACAGCTCATAACCCACAAAGGGGGAGATAGGAAAAGAGAAGGACAAAGTGAAGGGAAATCTCTTTCTAAAGAAGATGCTAGCAAATAAACTTAAGAGGAGTGACAAAAGCAGAAAATCATCATTTTGCAAGCCTCCATGTAAACTTGGATTTGGACAAAGTTTATCAATGGATGGTAATATCATTAATTTAAAAGTTCTTAAGGAACACGAAATCTCACATATCTCAAGATCTCAGATGACTCAGTAATTATTATGCAAAATGAGGTTAGCTTATTGTGAAGAGTAAACAGAATGATGAACATAAAGACTTCTGAAAGTGGATGGGAAGGTACATTCTCCTGAATAAAATCTACTCAGAGAACAGTTCTCTGGGTGCAAGAAGGCTGTCTCGCCTCCTGAGCCTCAGAGCCAGAGCTGCACCTGAAGCAGAGAGTAAGTGAAAGACGTGATCCTCTAAGAGCAGGCCCTTTAGTGCTCAGGTGGAGAAAACACAGAATAGGGTGAAAATACTATTTTTAACCAAAGGAAAGGAATTAAATTGACACTAGCAAACATTTTATTTTTGCTCCGATGTTCCTTCATTTTACGTACAAGTTCATTTTATTCTCACATATGTTTTTTAAAAATGAAAGATATTCACCTTATCATGAATAGCCCGCCGATTCGAAGGCTGTATCAAGACCTTGTATCCCAGATTGGTGATGCCTTTGATGTGCTTGGGAGCTAGAGGGGCCCTCCTCTCCCAGGCGTTCACATCCTCTCGCCTGAGGGCCATCACGGCTTTGTGGTGAAGGCCCTTGGAGAAGCGGCCCCCCAGCCTGCCCAGTTTGGTCCTAGGTAGGCGCAGCATCTTGACACCTGGTGATTGTAAAGACAACGTAAAGAGCAAAACAGCCAAGGACAGAAGGAGTGATGGATCATTCTGGTCTCCTCGAAAATCTGCTGTAAAATACAACCAGCTCAAATGATAACAGGCCCAAAGCAGAGAACAGGGCAGAGCAGAACCAGATACCAAGTCTTTCTTTACCCACACAGACCCAACTTGCAAAACCAAGGTTCCTTATCTCACAATCTAAAACATCTAGACCAACTTATGTGTCACCAACCCAACACTACTCAACCAAGGAGAGCTTTTTAAATATTATGTTCTATCGAACATCTACTCAGCACAGAAGTTTGAAACAAGTTAATCTTAGTGCAAACCCAGGAAGCTAACAAAAAGCAGGACTCTCAGACGGATCCCGTAAAATTCAAAATTCTTAGGATAGTATGCAGGAGTCTAAGATTCTTCACAACATCCTTCTGTGCCATCGTCTCTGCAGCTTCATTTCTGATCATTCCCCAGACAAGTGCTGGTCAGCGTGTTTTGCAAACTAGTGTCTGTGAAGTGGTGGATTTTTTTTTTTTCTTTTCTTCTTATCCACGATGAGATGTATACAGAAATAGGAAGCAAACGTTTAGAAATGTTTAATATCTATCACGTGATCATTTTACTAGTAATTTCTTGTTACTGAAATTTATAAAAGTTTTGATTCTCAATAGCATGGAAACTTAAGAAAAACCAAACCATACAAACATTAAGTGTCAGAAGAGTAAGCAGCATGGCCTTAGATGTCCTGCTGCCACCTTAGCACCCCCAGCCCCACCCTCACTGTTCCCCTGCCCTGCTGGGAACGTGCTGGACCCCCTTCCTGTGCTGCTTCTCCACACCACCTCCTCCCGCCATTGCATTAAATCCCTACCTGCCTAAACCGGTTTTCTAACTGCTATTCCAGATTGCATGATTCTACTCATTTAATCAATCAAGAAATATTTACAAAAGCCTTGCTATGCATCCTGTGCAGAGTACATTTTGTAGAAATCTTTAAAGCAAAAATTTCCAGGCCTAGTATTCTATCCTTCTTCAAATAGTTACATACATTTTGTAACCAAATACTACTGATACTTTAACTGATATTACTGATAGTTAGATACTTCTGTCTAAGGGTGGAAGCAAAATACAAGAACCAAATGATTTTACAACTTCTAGAAATTTCCCCCTTACTACTGTTAGCATATAACAAAACCTTAATGAAATATATTTCTGTTACATCAGAGGGCAATCTGAGCACCTACCTTACAGATGGGGAAGATTTGCCCCCAACAATTTAAGCATACTAGTACATCTCCTGGGGCAAACAACTACTTGTTACCCAGATGATACATTTACACACCATGCAACAGAATCAGTGAGCAAAGCAAAGAATATAGACTCCCAGTATGAAGGTTATAGGGAGAAGCTGCCCTGCCAACGATTAGGAGTTCAGACTTCTGGACCAAAATATGGATGTCCAAAAAGATAATTAACATTTCAGTAAAGGACTTTTATATACTGTATCTAATTTTTAAATTTATCCATGTAGTTGTTTTTTTAAAAAAAGAGGCTACCTTAAACCCAAGTCCCAGCCCATCACAGTCCATCTTTCCCAAGCAAAAGAAAAGCAGCTCTGTCACACAGAATTTAAATCCCTCAATTCCTAAATAAAACCATTTCCAAGGACACAGATTGCTTTGAACACACACACATGTTCAGAAATGGTCCCATTTTCCCAGCAGGGCTGTATTGCATCAACTCACAGGTGACTTCTTAATCCTGTATCTTCTTTTCTGAATCCCAACTCTTGACGCTAACATGAGGGAACTTGCGCAGATAATTTAATCCCTCCCTTCAGCCCAAGCTTGATTTACAACCACAGCCACTCCTCACTCAGGGACGACCGCTCAGCCTTCCTCCCACCTCCCTTGCCTGGGGTGGAGGTCGGGGAAGCAGGGTAGACACACACATGTGCACTGGTAATACACACATATATGTTTGCAAAGACACCTTATCTTGGCGGACCAGAAAAAAAGACAGAAGTGGCAGGGACTTCAATAAATCTAGGATTCATTTGGGAAGCTACTTTCACTTTCGCTTTTTCTGTGGAATTTTTAAATCATAATTTCTATAACTTTCTTTTTTGAAAAAAATGAATGTCATAATTCTTACCAATGGCTAAATATAATGTGTCAAGCACAATGCTGGGGACTTTACAAACGTTGCCTTATTTTCTCCTTGCAAAAATCTTATTAAGTAGGAACTTACCACGTTTTACAAATGAAAAAAAAAAATGAACTGGAGTCTGATTGGATTTGCTGCTTTAAGCAGAAGCAGGATTCTTAGGTTAATGTTTAACACTTAGGATTTTCTTTTCTTTGTCAAAGACTAGACAGCCACATGATGTAGATCTAACAAGGCTGTGACTTCCACCAGCTCTTGTTCCAGAAAGAAATCAGATCCATATGGCATCGATGTCAATAGTTACAGTAAATTATCTGCACAGCACGTGGTGCCTCTCTTGACCAGACCCTTTCTGTGTCCACTGAAAACTGTTCCTGAATATCTGCCAATTGTAGATTTCCAACCACTTAGGGAAAAAAGTTTGATTGTAGAAGGTATAACTGTTAGTAGCCACTTGAAACTTGGTTTCAGTTTAGAATTTTAAAGACTCATTCATTGGCTTCTAAAAACATCAAGACTATTAACAGTGAGGATTCCTGAATTGCACTGCAGGTGTCTAGTCCATGGAAATGCCCAAGTGGGCTGGTCTGGCTTTTCTTATCCTGTATTCTGTGATCTTTTTCAAGGATATCAAGAAGAAAATTCAAGGTGTATTTCTGGCAATGCCTTCAGTGAAGCTTGGCAAGAAAATCCTGCCTTACTCACTGGCTCTAGTGAAGTTACCTGACAGGTGGATGCTGATAATGGCTTGTAGCACAAGAAAGGAGAACGTAGCGGGGGAAAGGAGGTGGAAGAGAGGGACAGAAAAGGAAAGAGCTAGAAAAAATGAGGAGGTGGAAGACAGAAAGAGAAAGGTCTTATATAGGTCGGATGAAAAACAAGATCCCTGGACAAATTCCAATAGCCTTCCCTTTGACATGTAAAGATCAATGTTTCAAACATGGAAATGAAATTTAAAAGATTTCTTATCTATGTTTTTGCAAAACAAACAAACAAAAAAACCACTAAGGCACATAGTTTTACTTATCTAGGATCGATCAGGAATTTGAAATATCTCTAAAAGTCATGGGAGTGTGATAGGGAAATGCAGAAAGATACAGTGGTCCTCCTAAGCTATGGTGACAAATTCTAAGACCCCCAGTGGATGGCTGAAACCAGAGTCCCAAACCCTATATAAACTGTCTTTTCCTATATATACCTACCTAGTATCAAAGTTAAAAAGTTAGGCACCATAAGAGTTAGCAACAATAGCTTGTAATAAAATCAAACAATTATACAATACACTGTAGTAAAACTTATGTGAATACCGGCTGCCTTTCTCTCTCAGCACCTTATTGCACTGCACTCACCTCCTTTCAGACCAGATTGACTGTGGGGATCTGAAATGTAGAACGTGAAACCTCAGGCACCAGAGGAAATGAATGTGCCTGAATGATTTTTTTCTATTTTCTATCCTTTTCAAGAGAAATGGGGGGAGGAAGAAATAATTATTAGAGAAAGAGACAGAAAGAAAGAGACAGACAGACAAATCTACAGAGACAGAGTTGGGTGTGCCATTCGTATCCTACCTTTTTTTTTTTTTTTCAGTGACCATGAACTATGCCAAGGTCATAGAGGAGACTATCATCCTAAATCACGTGAAGGAACTAAAGAGATTTTGTGAAGCACGTTTCTAAAAGATTATATCTCAGGAAAAGCCACCCCTCTGGACAGAGGGTCTCATATGTGGTTACAAAGATAGTGAGATGTCTGGTCTTTTGTAAAATTACATACATTAGTTATTGAAATTCAAATAAAATCCAGAACATTTCTTAATAGAGTTACCAAATTAAAATCTGTTGCCCATTGACTATGAGATGGGCACTTTTGATTCTTTCTCTTTAATCCAAAAGAGATTGGAGGGTACTCCAATGGTGCACAGGATGATGTCAGAAGTAGAAATTCAGTCCCTGCCCTTTTCATGGGGAGGAGGAATGGGAAGTTTTATCTAATTAAATGGTGCCAATCAGTGTCTCACGGTGCATGATCAATTGCTGATTATAACTGAATGTCAGAGTCAGAATGGGCCTCATGGAAGATAATTAAAATCCATTATTTCCAGCTACTTGGGAGGCTAAGGTAAGAGAATCGCTTAAACCCAAGAGTTTGAGGTTGTTGTGAGCTGTGATGCCACAGCACTCTACCAAGGGTGACATAGTGAGACTGTCTCAAAAAATCCCCTGTGGCTCAGTGAGTAGGGCACCAGCCCCATATACTGGGGGTGGTGGGTTCAAACCTGGCCCTGGCAAAAATGAAAAAAAAAAAAAAAAAAGAAAAAGAAAAAAAGCCGGGCATTGTCATGGGCATCTGTAGTCCCAGCTACTCAGGAGGCTGATGTAAGACAATTGCTTAAGCCCAGGAGCAGGAGGCTGCTGTGAGCTGTGAGACCATGGCACTCTACCAAAGGCGATAAAGTGAGACTCTGTCTCTAAAAATAAATAAATACATAAATACATAATAAAATAAAATCCATTATTACAAGTGATGATATTTAGGCCCATGGAAATAGGGGATTTTTCATGTTTTATAAAGAGCATTTTTCAAGCCTCTCTGGATAAGTTACCACATACATTTTTGTTCCAGTTGCTATAACTTTTAAAATGTAACTCAATTAAGGTTTTTCTCTGCTGCTATCCAGATAGTATTGATGCCATAAAACAATTTAATTGATTTGTGCAGTTTTCCTAAGACATGAAGGTAGATGAAGAAAGCTGAGGTTTTCATTGAGCTTTTGGCTTTCCCATCAAATATCAAAAATCTTTAATCCTTTCTATAGCATCAATCCCCCCAGAACACATTTAAAACTTACAAATCTGACCTAACCAGAACAATGCACGAGCAAATATAAGAGCTTAAGAATGAAAGACAGAGCGCCTCATAATTCCCATCACTTCTGTTGGGACATGTATACAGGAGTACATATTCATCCTTGAATAAATTAAGGCCAAGTGTTCCATCTTTAGCCTCCATAGTCAGGAATAGGCACTCTGTCCATCTAGTTTACACCTCTTAAATAACTGCATTGTAATATAACTCACTGACTCAGATGGAAACTATCAAACCACACAAGATTTCTCAGTCAATGCCAAATTACTTATAATAATCATGCATATGGTTTGATTAAATACTGAGACACTAAGAATGGGTTAATGTAACCTTGAGATGAAGAAAACAAGTTAATGGGTGAAAAGTGAAAATTATTTATGTTTGCCTTTTCATTTAATTAAAAAAATGGACATGTAGTTTTTAAAAAATGGTTTCCGGCGGTGCCTGTGGCTCATTGAGTAGGGCGCCGGCCCCATATGCCGGAGGTGGCAGGTTCAAACCCGGCCTTGGCCAAACTGCAAAACAGAAAAATAGCCGGACATTGTGGCGGTACCTGTAGTCCCAGCTACTCGGGAGGCTAAGGCAAGAGAATCACCTAAGCCCAGGAGTTGGAGGTTGCTGTGAGCTGTGGGACGCCACAGCACTCTACAGAGGGCGATAAAGTGAGACTCTTCTCTACAAAAAAAAAAAAACATGGTTTCCCAGGAAGCCCTGGTATTCATAAATAAGCCTGGGCTGATCCACGGCTGTGAGTCTTGGCCTACACTATATATTTAGTATCCAGACCATAATATTCCTTGAGAAGTTCAAAATAGTTCCAGAATTAACAGAGAGCCTGGTGATGGCCCTGAACGAATCCAAATCCCCTCAAAACCCAGACTTGCTAGAACTAAGCCTGGTCTTGCAGCAGCACTGGCCTCCACACTTGCACTTCCTGTTGTTCTGATATATTCTTTTAATGCTTCCATACGAAACCGTTTATAGATATTTGGTCAGAGTTGCAAGAAAAGTGGGACTGGGGAAGAGGGTCTATTAATCTCAGTTAGTCTACACTGAGAGTATTCATATTTCTCCAGCCCATCAGCTATTCAAAGTCATTCAAAAACATAAGACCTATTACTCTCCTAGACTTAAGATCACAATTTTAGCTTAACCTAGATGGAATACAAACTTAGCTCTGAATCAGAGTCTAGTTCAAAATGCTTATCAGCTTATTTGTCCACCTCTTTTCCAAACTAAAAAGGATATGAATTGTTGTTTTACTCATCTTTGTATTCCTCGTGACCGGAACATGGGAAAACCTCAAATGTTTTAAGAAGAAATAAATAAGAAGTGAGAAAATTTGCATAAACATTATAAAGAGCTATGCAGCAGAGAAAACAAAATGGACACTTTCCTAAGATTGAAACTCGCTCCCCCACCAAAAAAAATGATCAATTCTCTGCCAAAATGTCATAGACCCAATGAATGCTGTAAAATGTAGTGTATGTAATGAGAAAACCCAGAGCTGGGAACTGGGACATATAACTAGCTGTAGGGTCCTTCTCTTCACCTCAGTTCCCTTATCCAGACTAGAATATAATACCAAAGTCCCTTTCAGCTCTAACACTTTGATTATATTAAGCATAGTACTGACTGAGCACTGTGGATTATAAAAAATTAGAATTTAAGTACATAAATAAGCACTCTGACTTATAAACAACCAGCTAAAGTACCCTAAACAGGGAAACAAAACACCAAAAACACTATGGAGGAAAACTGGACGTTCAGTGGAGCTACCCACATTAATTGCATGGACCAGGAGCCAAGAGCTTGCAACAGAAGATGGGTACCGCAAAGGAATGCTGGCTCCTGTGGTGCATATGTGGCCTAGGTTCCTCAGGACCTGAATGTACTCCATGACCTTGGTCTATAACTCACCCTGTCAGTGTCTCATCTGCAAAATGGGACTCATGTTAACATCTACTTTTTAATATGTTGTGACCTTGAATTCAACTAATACGCATAACGTGTATCATGGGAATGCATTACTCTGCATGCCATATACACTCAAAAATGTTAAGAGAAAGCTTTCAACCCTGCTTATTTCTCAAATGTTAGCAAAGCCATGCCACTGACTGAAGACACACCTGCCCTTCCACTTTGTCACACTGTGGTAAGCCCTTCATAATGGCTCCATATTAATTCCCCTCTTACATTTTTTCTGGAAAAAAAAGTGAAGCCCAATAAGCCCTCTCTTCATCTTCATCCTGTGGACATGGATGTTCAAGATAAATAAATAAATTACCATCTTAATACTGTATTTCATGAAATTTAAGATACATCATTTCATATCTTAGCATCTCTGAAATAGCGATGGGTCTTAACGCTTGTTGGCATTTTAGATTTGTGGGATATAGTAATAATGTTTTTGGTTATTTTCCATTCCCAATGTGCGATGTTTCCATGATTCCATGAAGTGCATAGAACTTTTTGTGGCCTCAATTAGAAAATGTACTGCTATTTGTAATGTTATTTCTATAAGAAAAATAATAAAAGAATATTTGGAAAAATGAAAATGCATTTATTAAATAGGGACTACTTTGCACACCAAAAATCATTTCCAAAATCCTGAACCAAGGCCTGTTAATGCCTGAATGACTAGTTAGAAAAATAATTTCCAGTCACAAATAAATTAAAGTTCTAATCTCACAGTCACCAATAACGAATAAGTTCGATAATGCGATTTTCTGGAGAGTGGGAAAATTACTCTGGTAAATCAGCTTTAGTTTTTGCTCACCTAAATCAGTTTGCAGAACAGCCACCAAGTTACATAGCCCAAAACAAGGATACCCTAGGTTCACTCATCTTCCTGGGAAAGGGGGGGAGGGGCATACAAGTGACAAAATACACACAAACTCATTTATTGTTTATGGTGTTTTAATCAGAAAGCCGCTAAGTCAATGACCGCTCCATCCCGTGTGGAGCTACACCAGCTAATACACAAAATAGGCATTATGCTGCGCCTTCCTCACATTCCAGTAACTGATGACCCCCCAAACGTCTACTGACCCCCAGAATTCGGTATCTGACAACCGCACGTCTTCTGACAGTGGTCGAGACACAGGCCCACCGATCCGGCAGGGCTGCTCCCCGGGCGCCTTCCCCACACCGCAGCTCGCACCGCGCCCAACAGGCCGGCGGGGTCTCCGAAGTTCCGAAAACGCTGCTGTCCTGGACTCGGACTTTCTCACCCTTCCGACCTCCGTTAGAGTACGCACAAGGCACAGCAGAGAGTTGGGGTGGTGTGAGGGGTCTATCTCAGAGAGAATGGCCAGCCCGAGCCAGACAGGGTGACAAGTTTGTAAGCGGAATTTGACTAAACCGAGGTGAGAGGTGGGGGGCCAGACCCCGCGATCTCCATCAAGCCCTCCTCCCAGCCAATACACCCAAATGGGCGTGTAACCCAAGAATTAACAAGGTTGTTCACGCTGCAGCTTCAGCACCAGCCCTTTATTCCCCCAGCAACAGCTCCGCCAGCTCCCCCAAAAGAAAAAGAAATCCGAATTCCCTTCCTATTCAGAAATACTGGAGCTGCACCCACTGCCCTCCCTCCCTCGCAAGGAAGCGCTCTGAGTTACAGCCTGGCGAGGAGGCCCCGGGCTCGCCGCTCTCCTCCCCAGCTGGGCCAGGCCCCGGGGGTCGCCGGCGGCGCGGAGACCCAAGGCCGAGACCACCCGCTACTCCCGGCGGGAGCCGGAGGCCGGCGGCGATCTCCAAGCGCATCCCGCCCGGCGAGCCCGCCCGCCCCTCCGCGCGGCGCTCCCGGGGTTCCACCCCTCACCTCGTCCGCTCTGGGGCTCCGGCTCGTCCCCCGCCGCCTCCGAACTCCGAAGCCCGGGAGGGATCCGCTCTCAAGTCCCGGCAGAAATTGGGATGCCAGGCCGGCAGGGAAGGAGGAGGCGTTTGCTCAACTTCTGAGGACGTCATGCCCCTTCCTCCCACAGCCAATCAGCGGCCTCCCTGGGGGAACAACCTTCTTCTACGCCAATCAGAGGCGCTGCCAGGTGCTAGGTCATGCCCTGCCCCTGCTCCTCCCCGAAAATCCTTCTGCCTTTCTGATCTCTGACCTGCGTCCTTAACTGGGGGCCTCATGGCCTCCCCCAGGGGGTCATTGATCAGCTTTGTAATTGTTCATGGCAGGAGGTAGGCAGGGGTGGAGGAGGACGAAAATAGGGCACTACAACGCTAGATGGACGTGCGCACATCTCCTGGAAAAAAGTTGTGAGCACGTGTACCTCCTGTTTTGTTTAGCAAATACTCATTTCAAAGCATTCCCCGACCTTATAAGGAGCCTATGAAATCAGATGACAGCTCTAAGAACAGTTACACAATCCAGCCAACTGAGAATTGAAGCAATATAGTATGTTCACATTCAGTGAATTGCAAGAGTTGGTTTATATATGACAAAGTCCAATATTATTAGTTTAGAGGGGCAGGAAAAAAATATATTTCATAAAAACTAGCCCAACCACCAGTAGCCGAAGAAACACTTGAAGACCAGCTGTGGAGTCAATGGCCAGAAGGTAAACTTATCTCCTGTTTTTACAACTTTCTCCACCACTCACACTTTTATTAAACCTGCCATAAATGTGTTTAGCTAAAGACTTCCCGTGTCAACAATCTATTGCCTAAAACATTCTTGAAATGCCACTCATATCTCCAATTGTACATAAAATTAGAATTTTATCTATAAATAAGGTTTGAATTTCATCCAATTTCTTTAGCTTCACTTATTTAAAATCAGATTTCTTACCATTTTTCCAAAACCTTCCCTTCCTCCTGTGTTCTGTGATATCGGCACTTTACTAATCACTACCTCACCAGACATAAACACCAGTTTGCTTCGGTTCTTCCTCTGGCCCATCAACCTTACCTATGGTGTGGATGCTGTCATTTAAAATCCCATTACTATCACCCTCCTTCAAACTCATTTTATACATAACCTAAACCATTCTGAAGCAAACAAATCTAATTGCCTCTGTGGCCAGAGGAAAAAAGCCTCACACTACCCACTACTCAGAAAACATAGCTGAAAGTCCTTTACACAATGTTAATTGTTTGACGAAACAATCTACTACCTCAGCTTTATTTCTGCAGCGGAACTAACATGAAACCAACACTGAAAACTCAATATATGATTAGTCATCTTCCCAAGTCTTAAGAATCTGGAATCCTTACTTTTCCCCTTCAAACTGTCAATCATGGACAAGTTACTTAGTTTTCAAAAAAGGCCTCTGATTCTTTACCCATTAATAAGATAATAATGAAAACTACTTCAAGGGATCACTATGAGAACACAATGAGAGGATGACCAAAGTGCTTTGCCTAGTCTAATGTCTAGCAAAAAAACCCCTGAAAGTTATTATTTACTTTCCGCTGATTATCTCATGCTGTACACTTATCTGTAATTTTTTATTTACAAAAATGTTCACCTCTCCAAAACTAACCCATGCTTTGGAGTTCAAACGACACTTCATCAATGAAGACTTTCCTGAATATATCAGTCAGAGGTGATCTTTCCTTTCTCTCTTATTGCACTTATCACAGGCTTCCTCATACAACAGTTATTCATATTTATCTTACTTCTATCCCTCACCTATCATGCCCATCAGATAATAAAGTATTTACTCGGTCTTCTTAATTTCCTTCCTTTCTTTCTTTTTTATTTTTTTTTTAATTGCTTCCAGTACAATGCTATTCACCTAATAGGCAGTCAGGGTCTTGGCAGGGAACAGGGGGCTCACTCCAGCTGGGTAAATTAGGAGACGTGAAGAGACCAAGTGTGTGCAAGGGGGGAAGGGAAGCTATGACATATGGTGACACACCCTGAAAGTAGCAACGTGAAACCATTCATGGGCCTGAACAAGGCCAGGGAAAGAGATGGTTATCAGAACCAGAAAGATGCCTGTAGTCCCAGCTACTTGGGAGGCTGAGGCAAGAGAATCACCTAAGCCCAAGAGTTGGAGGTTGCTGTGAGCAGTGTGATGCCACGGTATCCCACTAAGGGTAATAAAGTGAGACTGTTTCTACAAAACAAGCAAACAAACAAACAAACAAAAACGAACCACATTCATGGTGGAGCTGTGGGGAGGGTCATTTACCAGCAATGGTTTGAGTAAGGATGAAGCTGCCTAAGGAATTAAACCTGCCCTAAGAGAGTTACCTAAAGCAGAGGTCAACAAATTTTGTTTGTTTATTTGTTTTGTTTTTTCTGTAAAGGGCCAGAAATAAATATATGAGGTTTAAAAATCATATCATCTCTATCACAAGGACTCAAACTCTACTGATTAGAGTGTAAAAGCAGCGATAGGCAATATTCAAATGGATGGGTGTGATTGTGTTCTAATAAAACTTAATTTACAAAAACAGGCGGGAGGCCAGATATAGCTTCTGGGCCATATTTCACAGGACCCTGTCCTGGGGAAGGAATCATCTTACTTCACTCTCCTCCTGACCTTCTTTCTCCTACTTGGGTTTTCTATCACTGAACACCAGTAGAGCCAGAGGGTTAAGTGCGGTCTATAAATGTAAGCTTCTGCCTCAGGGCGCAGAGCAGGTGGAGAGAAGGGCAAAAATTCTGAAATTTGCAAAGGAGAATATCTAGCATAAAGGTACTCAGCAATTGCTTGTTGAAATGATTTGCACATCTGGCCTGCTGCCACCCTGATGAAACTTCTATTAACTGATGAGCAGATAAACAAAATTTGATATATTTATTTCTCATTTCTTTAAGCAATATAAAGAAAGGAAGTTCTGACCCATTCTACAACATGAAAAAGCCCGAAAATATTATGTTAAGTGAAGGAAACCAAACACACAAAAAACATATTTCATTATTTCTTTGGTATGAAATGTCCAGAATGGACAATCTATAAAGAGAAAATTTTTGTTCCAGGTTACACTGATTGCACTTGTTAGGCAAAGTCCCTCTTACAATCGTGTTTTGCCCCCCAAAGGAGAAAATGTTGATTAGTGATTGGCAGGGTATGGGAGAGTGAGAACACAAGAGAAGATAGCTAAGGAATATAGGGTATCTTTTTGTGATAACGAAAAAAATTCTAAAATTGCTGTGGTGATGGTTGCATAGTCTGTAAACATACTAGAAGGTATTGAATTGTATAATTTAAATAGGTAAATTGTGTGGTATGTGTACCGTGTCTCAATCCAGCTGATTAAAAATAAAGAAAACAAGTAATGTGCCAGATTTTACTGTCTGGCAGGAACTAGAACTTGGGTCGGTCTTTTAGCCTGAGTATGTCTTGGAATCACCAGAAGAAATTGTTACAGCAAATTTGCGGCTCTCATACACAGAGTCTCTTATTTGGCAGTTCTGCAATGGGCCATAAGAATTACATTTCAAATATTCTGGCTCGGCGCCTGTGGCTCAACGGGCTAAGGCGCCAGCCACGTACACCTGAGCTGGCGGGTTCGAATCCAGCCCGGGCCCGCCAAACAACAATGTCAGCTGCAACCAAAAAATGGCCAGGCGTTGTGGCGGGCGCCTGTAGTCCCAGCTACTTGGGAGGTGGAGGCAGGAGACTCGCTTGAGCCCAGGAGTTGGAGGTTGCTGTGAGCTGTGATGCCATAGCTCTCTATCCAGGGTGACAGCTTGAGGCTCTGTCTCAAAAAAAACAAAAACAAATATTCTTCCCCAGTAAAGTTGATACTATAAGTCGGGGCATACCTGAAAAATCACTTATCTGGGAGTACAAGGGAATGAATGAGCTTGGAAAGCATAGTAAAATTGCTGGAAAGCTTTAGGGGACCCAGTAGAGATATTGGCAAGGAATTTAAGGTAAGCGTGGTCCTGACAGGGAAGTTTTATCCAATCATATTCAGTTTCTGAGAAGTAGATACAGGGTAGATGCAGATGAAAGTGAACTTGGGCTGTTTAAAGCAACTGAAAGCAGAACAAAGGGGAGTAGAATATATGCAAGGAGGAGATTATAAGGACCGATGTGGAATTTAAGCCAGATACAGAAGGAAACGTTGACCGGAGAGAGAAAAGGGATGGAGAAAGAGTGGTAGGATCAATGACTGTTTTCTTTTTTCTCTGATGGAGAGGGGTCAAAGAATTGTTGGAGCTGAAGTACTGGAGGAAAAGAGCCAGAAAGGAGGATGTGGAGTTGGAGAGCAGGCTGTTTAAAAGAGCGGTAATGGAGAAGGTGCATTGCTGGCAATAGCAAGGCCTAGGAAGTAAATGACTCAGGAAGTGAGAAGGGGAAAAGAGAAAGCAAAGAGGCCACAATGTTAGAAGGATCATCTGCATGGATATTCAAACAGCCATTGATTAACTGGACAGCATTGCAGAGAATGATCGGGAACCAGGAGCTAAAATCGTCAAGGACTGAGGGGAGTGACTTGAAGTGAGAGAGAGACTTCCCCCCCCCCCACCGGAAGAAATAACAAATCCTAAGATCTGATGATATATGATGAAAAACCTGTGCATTTTTAGAGAGAAAGTGATTCAGGTTTGGAAGCATCAGGGAAAAGCAAATAAAACACGTAGCACTGCCCCGTTTCCTGGTGTCTAATAGAAGTGGCAGAGAAAACAGCCATTGCTCAAGAGTGTCACAGGGATAAGCCAGATTTAATGAGGGAAAGAAGGTGGAGGAATTATTCAGAGAAGACAGTGAAGAAAAGAGTTATTTTCCTAATGATTGACTTTGAGTTACAGAGAACACAGGGACAGGGTTTTATGATGTGCCCAGGGGCAGCAGATGAAGTGGAAAAGGATGCACAGAAAGCCATATGGGCAGCAGAGCCCAGCAGTGAAACAAGACTGAAATTCCTGGACTCCTCCCAGCAACTGGCAAGAACAGGGCTCTAGGCAGGGTTTCTCAGCCTCGGCACTACTGACCTTGTGGACCAGAGCAGTCATTGTTGGGGGGGAGAATATTCTGTGCAAGCAGAGATGTTCAGCAGCATTCCTGGCCTCTAAGCCCTTCAGGTGTGGGGACCATAAATGTCTCTAGACATTTCTAGGAATTCATCCTGAAAAAATAAATGTGTGCTAGTATACATTCTCTTTCTCTCTCTCTTCCCCCCCTCTCATTTGTTCATCAGAGTATAATATGTAATAGCCCCCAATTCACAATCAAGTAAATGACAATCAATAAGCTATTGCCAGTTTAGGATCTGAGGCTCACACCTGTCATCCTTGCACTCTGGGAGACAAGACCACAAGATCACTTATGGTCAGGAGTCTGAGACCAGCCTTGGCAATAGTTAGTCCCATACCACTACAAAACAAACAAACAGAAAAATTAGCCTGGTGTGGGGGCACATGACCGTAATCCCAGCTATTTGGGAGGCTGAGGCAGGAGGATTACTTGTGCCCAGCAGTTAGAGGTTGCAGTGAGCTATGCTCACACCACTGCACTCTGCCCAGGGTGACAAAGCCAGACTCTCAAGAAAAAAAAATTATGTTCTATTAGTATAATATAGCATATATAATGATACATAATAATGAGAAGAGGTAAGTCAGCTCAAGACAGTGAATTGATCTGTCCAGAAAGTGGCATCATAAGAGATACACAAAGCTTCTTAGAAATCAGTTTTTTGTCCATTAAGAGATGTACCTTCTTGCAGTAGCCACCAAGATCCTTTGTCATTTTATCAAACTAGTGACAATTCAAGTTTGAATCAAGGATATTGACAGATATTATGAAAAGCTTGCAGTATTTTTGTATAGTTCATCTCTCCCACGACACTTATCTCGTATTAAATTAGGTATAATTAGCTCTGAAGAACATCCTTTATGCTACAGGAACAATGTTGAACTAGATAGCAATGTTGAACTAAACAACAATCGTGCAGAGTTCCTTGGGATTTGTTAGTCCAAGAGTAGTTGAATTCCTTCTAGAAAAACGTGGGATGAGTGCAGTGGCTTATGCCTACAATCCTGGACTCTGGGAGTCCGAGTCAGGTGGATTGCCTAAGCTCAAGAACTCAAGACCAACTATTTTCATCAAACTGATTGTACATGAAACCAGCACATTGTACCCCTTGATTGCACTAATGTACACAGCTATGATTTAATAATAAAAACAATAACAAAAATAGAATTGAGTACATTGGGTTCTTGCTTCTCCATTCTTGTGATGCTTTGCTAAGAAGAATGTGTTCTACAAAATAAAAAAAAAAAAGAACTCAAGACCAGCCAGACCAAGAGGGAGACCCCCAACTCTAAAAATAGTCGGGCGTTGTTGCAGGCACCTGCACTCCCAGCTACTTGGGAGGCTAAGGCAAAGGGACTGCTGGAGCCCAAAAGTTTGAGATTGCTGTGAGCTGTGATACCATAGCACTTTACCAAGAAGTACAAAGTGAGACTCTGTGGCTCAGCGAGCAGGGCGCCGGCCCCATATACTGAGGGTGGCGGGTTCAAACCCAGACCCAGCCAAACTGCATCAAAAAATAGCCGGGCATTGTGGCGGGTGCCTGTAATCCCAGCTACTCAGGAGGCTGAGGCAAGAGAATCACCTAAGCCCAAGAGCTGGAGGTTGCTGTGAGCTATGACTCCACAGCACTCTACTGAGGGCAATAAAGTGAGACTCTGTCTCTACAAAAGAAAAAAAAAAAAAAACAAAGTGAGACTCTGTCTAAAACAAACAAACAAACAACAACAACAAAAACCTTGGAATAGATTAATCAATCCACTATCTTTAATATGATGCCTACATGACAAAATTTCTCTGAAGATCATTTTACTTCTGCATTAATTTAAAAAAGCATCACGAGTAAAGTCCTGGAACCCTCCATCTTCTACGGAGGCAGGCAATGAAGACAGCCAACCACAGAC